>JAPVLW010000017.1:1080000-1095000 GCA_027382335.1 Takifugu ocellatus | reverse complement strand
CCCCCCACCTTCACCCCCCCACCCCCCACCTTCACCCCCCCCCCCCACCACTCATCCAGCGTGGTGGGGGGGGGGGGGGGGAGGTGCAGCTGCTGGGGCGGAGCACAGGTGAACCTGTCACACAGGTGAGGCAGCTCCAACTCACACAAGCAGACACAGTTCAGCCTCCGAGGGTCTGGCAGCAGGAAGGAGGTTAGCCCCGCCCACCTGGGACCGGGACCGGGACAGATCAGGATCAGGATCAGGATCAGGGAAGGTGAATCTCCTTCATCAGCACCTGAAAAGCTGCTGCCAGGAACAGTCCAGAAGAGTTCTGTGAGAGGAGCAGATGCCCCGACCTTGACCACACACACACACACACACACACACACACACACACACACACACGCTGCCATGTTTCTGCCACTTGTCTGATGTGACACATTCTCCAGAATTCTGTCTGGCACATTTTGGGCAGTTTAGACCACAGCAGGAGGTCAGGAGGTCAGGAGGTCAGGAGGTCAGGAGGTCAGGAGGTCTGGAGGTCAGGAGGTCTGGAGGTCAGGAGGTCAGGAGGTCAGGAAGTCTGGAGGTCTGGAGGTCTGGAGGTCAGGAGGTCAGGAGGTCAGGAAGTCAGGAGGTCAGGAGGTCTGGAGGTCTGGAGGTCTGGAGGTCAGGAGGTCAGGAGGTCAGGAGGTCAGGAAGTCAGGAGGTCAGGAGGTCTGGAGGTCAGGAGGTCAGGAGGTCTGGAGGTCTGGAGGTCTGGAGGTCAGGAAGTCTGGAGGTCAGGAGGTCTGGAGGTCAGGAGGTCTGGAGGTCTGGAGGTCAGGAGGTCAGGAGGTCAGGAGGTCAAGAGGTCTGGAGGTCAGGAGGTCTGGAGGTCTGGAGGTCAGGAGATCACCGCCATGGGTGGAGGATGTTCTGGAGGTTTCCTGCACTATGGTCAGACAGAAAAGCTGACGTCCCACCAGGAGGTCCAACATTTACCTGAACTTTCATCCTAGAAGCTGCTTCTTCCTGTGTTTCCTTAAAAACCTCAGAACTGCACTCAGCTGAAACCGGATCTGCTGCCCGTTTCCAATCAATGGAGCAGGATCCTCGGAACCAGAGCGGATCAATAGTGGCCTCTAATGGAACCTTCTGTGTTCTGCTCTGTAATTTTGGCTGTCAAAGAGTCACCTGGGCCATCGCATGGTCCCCAGGTGACCCCTGACCCAAGCTGAACCCAGTGAGGTGGTGTGGCATGATGCTAGCGTGGAGCACCTTATTGATGGCCTTGGAGAACCCTCTGGGAACCCTCTAGGAACCCTCTGGAGAACCCTGTGGAGAACCCTGTGGAGAACCCTCTGGAGAACCCTCTGGGAACCCTCTGGGGAACCCTCTGGGAACCCTCTGGAGAACCCTCTGGAGAACCCTGTGGAGAACCCTCTGGGAACCCTCTGGAGAACCCTCTGGGAACCCTCTGGGGAACCCTCTGGGAACCCTCTGGGGAACCCTCGAGGAACCCTCTGGAGAATCCTCTGGAGAACCCCCTGGGAACCTTCTGGAGAACCCTCTGGGAACCCTCTGGGAACCTTTATGACCAACGGTGTGTTCCTCCTGTGAAGCATCAGAGAATCCCAGACCTGATGGGAGGTCCTCTTGTTTGGGCTTTGATGTTTAGGTTCTCCTCCGTTTGATGGCGTGCTGAGCGGTTCTGATGATTCTCAGCTTTATGAAGGTGTAGCCACCGGTCCGTGTTATCGGTCCGTTCCTGATCAGCCTGAACCTGCTGCGTTCTCCTGCACAGATGCCTGGAAGCTTCATCTCATCATAATTAATAAGGAGGACCTCAGCGGTTCCAGCCTCTGCTGCCTCCCAGCACATGAAAGAAACATGAAGCCAGGAGGTCTTTAAGGCTGTTTCAGCATTCTGCTCCACACGTGCACGTCCCAGCTGCTCCCCCAGCGCTGCCATGGTGACACCAGCTGTGCTGCGGACCTTCTCCTGATGTCACGGCTCTGACCAAGAACTTCCCTAGCGTCCAGCTAAACCAAAGCAACCTGAAAGCAGACGAACACTGTTTGTTTCCAGGAAGCTGAAGAGCAGGAGACAACCGAGGGACCCCCGATCTGAAGGAGGCTCCTGGCGGAGGTTACACGTAGACGGGTCACATGACCAGTGCTGTGGTCTGAGGGAAAGATCAACCCATCAGGGTCTGGATGCCCCACCTCCCTCCAGGTGACCTTTACCACCTTCTCCTGGGGAACTGGCTCCTCCCCTTTCCTCATCTACCAGCTGATCAGTCTCGTTATTGACAGTTAGCAACAGAACTAGCGATGCAAAGACAGATCATTTTAATTCAAACCATTTTTAGAGGAAGAAACCAAGATCCAGACAAAACCATCCAGTCCCACCTGGTCTCCGAGTCCAGGAGAACCTCCTCCAGGACACGGACGGGTCGGGTTGGACGCCATCCCCACCAAACTGCACCCAACCCCCGACAACAACCACCCCGGTGATGGTGCAGACACACCGCCAAGGGGGCGGAGTTAGTCGGGGAAAAACACGCAAAAACTCCCAGCATGCACTGGGGGGCAGGAGGGAGGGAGGAAATTGAACTTACAGTACAAATGACTGGATTGTCCCAGAGCCCCAGGGCTAATGTGTGTGTGTGTGTGTGTGTGTGTGTGTGTTGGTGTGTGTGTGTGTGTGGGGGGGGGGGGGTAATTGATATTGATAACACTGTATAAAATGTTGCTTTGCGTGTGTCTCCTCTGTCCCACTGTAACCAGTTCTTTTGTCTACTGGATGAACATGGCCCCTGGTCAGTCCTGGTAATCGCCCAGCAGGAAGGGGCGGGGGGGGGGGAGGGAGGAAACAGTCAGTAAGATACTAAGATCCCCCCCCCCCCACACACACACACATACACACACACACACTGCTGGTCCTCCAACATCTAAAGTCCTCTCCTGCACATGTGGCCTCATCATTTGTGACCTGAGCCAAGCAGAGATCTGTAGACGTGTTAGCATTAGCATTAGTTAGTTAGCATTCGTTAGCATTAGCAGTGAAGCTAAATACAGAAGGGGGGATGGGGGGGGTCGAATGAGGCCGAGGGGGGGTGATGTTTGAATGTTGGAGTGGAAACAGATTAAAAAGGATGTAAGTTCGCCGGCGTGCCCGAGGGGGGGTGCATCCTATCGACGGAAAAAGATGCCAGCAGAGTTTTTGTGGGGGGGGCGTGACGTGAGCCCCCAGCATGGCTCCTGGAGAGCAGCATTTTAAAAGCCCCCCCACCCCCTGTCACTCCCTTTTACACACTTTTACAGTTGCTTTTCTTCTTGATTTCAACTATCTTTTCCAGTTTACTGACAGCCTGTGAGCTAACATTAGCATGTTAGCATTTGTGTTACATTGAGATTAAAGCTTACTCCTTTCTTCTTCTTTGGTGCTCTCTTCTTCAGCAGTGACAGTTGAGCTCACATGACTTTGACGCGGAGGTTCTTCTTCTTTGGTTTTTCTGTCAGTGTCAATTATTAAAGAAACAAACAATCGTCTTGAGCTTGTGGCCGTCTTTACAACAGCGTACTAGCTAAGGCGTTAGCCAGCACGTTCCTCTGACATGATGGTGTTTGCTCCATCTGCCAAGGCTTAAACAACAACATGATTTAGTTTAACAATTGTCGACGCCTGGTTGCCGCAGATGTTAGCTTAGCGTAGCCTCAAACCTGCCACCCTACAGCTGCGTAATGTTGTTCCCGTTAAAGGGAAAGTCCCCTAATTTTCCCATTTCACTGTAGAACCTGAATCCCAGCACTTTATTTTCCAGCGTTTCTGTTGCGGATCATCCTCCGTCTGACAGACGCAGCGAGGAGGCTGATCTCCCAGCAGCCCCTGCACCCTCTCAGGCGGAGATGATTGTGGAGGTCCTGAGTCTGGAGATAAACGTGTGAACAGAGCCGCAGGATTTGGCAGCAGGAATCTGAGCGGCGCTGCTGCCAGCCTGCGTGAGCGGCTCAGCCCTGCCCCCGGCTACTGCCCCGGCTACTGCCCCAGCTACTGCCCCAGCTACTGCCCCGGCTACTGCCCCGGCTACTGCCCCGGCTACTGCCCCGGCTAATGCCCCAGCTACTGCCCCAGCTACTGCCCCCAGCTACTGCCCCCGGCTACTGCCCCAGCTACTGCCCCAGCTACTGCCCCCAGCTACTGCCCCAGCTACTGCCCCATGGGGGGTCAGGCTGAGGGCAGAGACGAGCAGAACTTAGCAAACTATCAAAATAACTCACTTAGTCACACAATCCAGATTCTACCAAGATGAAGGAGACGTTTCACCTTCTGTCTTTGGCTTCCACGTGACGGCCCGGCTTTAGCGCCCCCTAGAGCCCGACTCTGAGTTACACCCAACGGTTCCTCGACTGGACCGAAAGAAACCCCAGCTGGACCAGTCAGACGTCACGAATGACTGGTTCTACTGGGACAGAGGGGGTCAGGGACTGGTTATACTGGGACAGAGGGGGTCAGGGACTGGTTATACTGGGACAGAGGGGGTCAATGACTGGTTATACTGGGACAGAGGGGGTTAGTGACTGGTTATACTGGGACAGAGAGGGTCAATGACTGGTTATACTGGGACAGAGGGGGTCAATGACTGGTTCTACTGGGACAGAGGGGGTTTCGTGACTGGTGACATGAGGACCAATTCGCTCGGGACGAGTCCAGGGGCTCACCTGTCGGCGCTCTGTGATTGGACAGACTCTACCTTGCCCCGCCCCCTCCCGTCCTCCCGCAGCTCCCCGCCCCCCCAGTCTCACTTCCCCGCTTCTCTCCGGTCTGAGCGGACGCGCTCCGACACCGATGCTTCCTCGGGGTCCTGCTCGGTTCTGAGCGAACCTCCCGCCGTGTTTGGATCTCCCCCTTCACCTCCTTCTTCTCCTCCTCCCCCGCTCCTGCTGCTCGAGTCTCCGGGTCAGCCATGCCTCCTCGCCGGTGGACTTGTGGTGTTCGGCTGGTTACATGGACGTGGATCTGGAGCCTGGCGTCTCTCGGTGTGCGGTGCGTCCCCGCAAATGAGGGTAGGAAACGCATGTGTTGATGACGCGGACTCGGTCCCGAACGCGCTTTAGTGCTGAACGCTGAGCGGACCTCCAGGACCGGACAGGACCAGCAGACCTGGTCCTGCTCCACCTGGTCCCGTCCGGTCGGATGCTTTATTAATCTGAAACACAGTTTCTTATCACCCCCCCCCCCCCCCCCTCCTCACCCGCGTCCTCGCACCTTCTGCCACATGTCCGCTCGTTCAATCGCTGGATGGGTCACGTGATCAGCGGGGGGGGTCTCTGGACCTGCGACCCGAGTGGAATCTGCTGTCTGACCGCCACAGAGGCTGCGTATAGGCGGGGGGGGGAGGAGAGGGAGAGGGGGGGAGAGAGAGAGAGGAGAGGGAGGGGGAGAGAGAGCGGAGAGGGAGAGGGGGAGAGGAGGAGAGAGGGGTGGAGAGAAGGGGGGAGAGGGGGGGAGAGAGAGAGGGGGAGGGAGGGAGAGGGGGAGAAAGGGGGGAGAGGGAGAGGGGGAGAAAGGGGGAGGTGGAGAGAGGAGAGGGAGAGTGGGGAGAGAGAGAGAGAGAGAGGGAGGAAGGGAGGGGAGAGGGGGAGAGAGGGATGGAGAGAAGGGGGGAGGGAGGAGGGAGAGGGGGGAGAGGGAGGGGGGGGAGGGAGGGGGAGGGAGGGGAGAGTGTGATCCTGTGTGTTGTGGTCAGCACAGGCCAGAACCTCTTGGCGCTGGGCTCCGTTGGGCTCGGACCTTCTGAGGGAAACGTCCCTCTGGTGATCAGCATCTCCTCGTTGTGGCCTCTCTGGATCCACTCTGGAGCATCTGGGGATCACATTTATGGATCTTTCATGGAGACCTGTCTGATGGTTTGACTGGAAGAACTTCCCTCAGGACCGTGGTGCATGTGGAGGAGCTCCAGCTCCTCCTCCTCAGGGCGGAGGAGGAACTGTTCTCAGAGAGGAGCTGCTGCTGCCAGTCTCACCCTCTTCTCTCTCTTCCAGTCAACCTGCTGGACTCCCGCTCCGTGATGGGAGACCTGGGATGGGTGGCCTATCCCAAGAACGGGGTGAGAATTCCACCACATCCACCACCAGGGCTGTTCCCCACACGCTCAGATCTTCTGATGCTGAGAGGGCGTTCCAAGATGAAAGCAGCTGTTTAACATCAAAGATCGCTTGTGTTCATGTCGCACTGTTGCAGTTAACACACACACACACTCACACACACACACACACACACACACCCACACACTCACACACTCACACACACACACTCACACACACACTCACACTCACACACACACACTCACACACACACACACCCACACACACACACACACACACTCACACACACCCACACACACACACACACTCACACACACCCACACACACACACACACACTCACACACACTCACACACACACACACACACTCACACACACCCACACACACACACACACACACTCACACACACCCACACACACACACACACACTCACACACACTCACACACACACACTCATTCAGGTTCTGAGGAACCTGAGTGATTTAATGAGGTTAAAGGTGCTTTAATTTGCCTCCATCATCAACCTAAATTGAGTTCATGAATAAAAAGGTGGAATCTCAGTGGAATTCCTCAGGCCGGCAGTCGTATTCCCGGGATGAAATTTAATTGAGGAATGCTGTACTCAGCAGTCCAACGGGACACTTTTTCTCTGGAAGATGAAATCAGATCATTTGTGAGTCAGCGTGGAAACAGAAAGGCTGCAGCTGTTGGTGTCGGATCCGGATCAGTGCTGCGCTCCGGACCGGCGCTCCGGATCGGCGCCGATCGGGAGCGCCGATCCGGAGCGCCGGTCCAGAATGCTGACGTTGGTGTTTTCACCAGCTTTGGGAAGTCTGGTCGTGGTCGCTCGGCGCCTGTGTGCAGATGGAGGAGATAGTGCTGACAAAAGCAGCACACACACACACACCTGCAGCACACACACACACACCTGCAGCACGCACCTGCAGCACACACACACACACACACACACCTGCAGCACACACACACACACCTGCAGCACGCACCTGCAGCACACACACACACACACACACACCTGCAGCACACACACCTGCAGCACACACACACACACCTGCAGCACACACACACCTGCAGCACACACCTGCAGCACACACACACACACACACCTGCAGCACGCACCTGCAGCACACACACACACACACACCTGCAGCACACACACACACCTGCAGCACACACCCGCACAGATGTTGTCCCAAGCTCCGCCCCCTCAGGTATTCCGCTCTCACCCACCGATATTGTCGCCGTCACTCTTGCATCCTCATCCCATCAGGAATTCCAGCCCTTTTCCTGTGTCCAGGGTTCGGGTCACTCACCTCCACCTTTTCTGCTGCAGTGGGAGGAGATCGGAGAAGTTGACGAGAACTACGCCCCCATTCACACCTACCAAGTGTGCCGGGTCATGGAACAGAACCAGAACAACTGGCTCCACACCAACTGGATCCTGACCCAAGGGGCCCAGCGCGTCTTCATCGAGCTCAAGTTCACTCTGAGAGACTGCAACAGCCTTCCGGGCGGGGTCGGGACCTGCAAGGAGACCTTCAACATGTACTACTACGAAACTGACGAGGGCGGCGCGGAGGGCGGAGCCACGAGGGAGGAAACTGGAATCAGCCAGGAGGAGGACAGGGCCCTGAAGGAGAGCAGGTACATCAAAGTCGACACCATCGCGGCCGATGAGAGTTTTACCGAGTTGGATTTGGGGGACCGGGTCATGAAGCTCAACACGGAGGTCCGCGACTTGGGGCCCTTGACCCAGAAAGGCTTCTACCTGGCCTTCCAGGATTTGGGGGCCTGCATTGCTCTGGTGTCTGTGCGAGTCTTCTACAAACGCTGCCCGTTCCTGGTCAGGAGTTTGGCCGAGTTTCCCGACACCATCCCGGGTTCAGAGGCCTCCCAGCTGGTGGAGGTTGGCGGCCGCTGCGTCAACAACTCGCTGCCTCTGTACGAGCCTCCCAGGATGCACTGCAGCACGGAGGGCGAGTGGCTGGTACCCATTGGGAGGTGTGTGTGCCAGGCGGGCTTTGAGGAAATCAACGGCTCCTGTCAAGGTAAGAGAGCTCCCACCTGTGTGTACACCTGGAGGAGGGGGAGGGGCTTACTGGGGCATGGAGCTGCTGCTGGTGCTGGTGGAGATGGGTCCTGAGGAACCTCCTGGGAATCGTGGGACGAAGAGAAACCTTTAGAGATCTTTGGGTTCATGGAACCTTTTGTGCATGTGTCCTCTGGACTGGCCCCTGTCCCGTGTGACCCCTGACCCTGAGGTCATAATTACATAAATGTGAGGAAATGTGACATCACCTCGTTAACATACTCACACACTTTAACATCGCAGCTGTTTCCTCCCAAATGTTTCCATCTTTTCATCTCCAGTTTTCGGCTCTAGAGTCGTTGGAGCAGAACCTGCAGTCATGATGGGTCTTTATCCAGTTTGCAGATTAAAGGTTAATATTTAGATAACTTAGATATTTCCTGCTTTGAAAGGGTCCACAGAGGGTTCCCGTCTGCTGTCAACACCTCTTCATGTGCGTCTCAAGCATTTCCTTTCTTCACAGAAGGGGGGGGGGGTTGGTGACTCCCTGCTGTCAGACAGGAGAAGGTTCCTCCTGTGATGTGGCTCCACCACTGACTGTAGATGTTCACTGCTGGGGGGGCTTTGAAGCCCAGCTCTGTGTCTCCTCAACTGATCACAGAAAAAGCTTCAAAGTGAAAGAAGCGTCCTCACATGTGATGGTGGAAACCATCGACGGAAACAACCCTGCAGATTTGAGAAGGTTCTCAAAAAATAATCACTTTAACATTTACAGCTTTTATTGTTGCTCATGGATGAAGGAGAAGTGGAATATTTAGCACATCCACATTTACAGAGGTCACCTCAGAGTTAGCATGCTAACTTTATGTTCAAGCTAATGGAGTACTGTCATGAGCTCTGTGATGATCATCCAGGAGGATCCATGATGGATGGATGGATGGATGATGGATGGATGATGGATGGATGGATGGATGATGGATGGATGGATGGATGATGGATGGATGATGGATGGATGGATGGATGGATGGATGATGGATGGATGATGGATGGATGGATGGGTGGATGATGGATGGATGATGGATGGATGGATGGGTGGATGATGGATGGATGGATGGATGGATGGATGATGGATGGGTGGCTGGATGGATGATGGATGGATGGATGGGTGGATGATGGATGGATGGGTGGATGATGGATGGATGGATGGGTGGATGATGGATGGATGATGGATGGATGGATGGATGGATGATGGATGGATGATGGATGGATGGATGATGGATGGATGGATGGATGGATGGATAGATGGATGATGATAGATGGATGGATGATGGATGGATGGATGATGGATAGATGGATGGATGATGATAGATGGATGGATGGATGGATGATGGATAGATGGATGGATTTTGGATGGATGGATGGCTGGATGGATGATGGATGGATGATGGATGGATGGATGATGGATGGATGGATGATGGATGGATGATGGATGGATGGATGGGTGGATGGATGATGGATGGATGGATGGATTTTGGATGGATGGATGATGGATAGATGGATGGATTTTGGATGGATGGATGGGTGGATGGATGATGGATGGATGGATGGATTTTGGATGGATGGATGGATGAACGTAGGAAGAACCCTTATGGAGCAGCTAATAGCTTCTTCACCTTCACAGCGTTGCTCAAATACCTGTTTTATTCAGGAAAAGCACCTGTCTGGCGGCTGGTGTGGCTCCTCCCACCCAGGGTCACCTGAGTCCAAGGCCCCTCCCCTCCCCTAAAGCAGGGGCGTTACAATGGTGTGAAGAACAGTTCTTGGTGGGTTTCCACACTTTTCTCTGTAAATTCTGGTCCTGCTCTTCATCCTCCCAGACTGGATGAGGACCACCGGCCGTCAGCTGGATTGTGTTTGGGAAAGGTCGTGACCTCTTCGCAACAATGAGCCACATACAGGAAGACCCGCTGAGTGTCAGTGTGTAGTTGTGTCATTTGTGCACAAGTGTGATTTTCCTTCAGCACAGTCTGTCCACGGGCCTCCAGCCAGAACGTCTCCATGAGACAAACACAGGAACAGGATCTTTAGCCTCCCTCCCTGCCCAGTTTATTAGTTCCCAGGAGAAGCTCAAACAACAGTTTTCTCATTAAACGTATTCTTTGTTTTTCACCCTCATCAGAGGAAGATTTTCATTTCTCAAAGTCGCTTTTGACAAATTACAGGATCGTTTTATCTTTGCCTCATCATCCGTTTATATTTCCAACCCAACAAAAATGGACTTTTGGAATGTGAAGGCATAAGACATTCATCATCCATGAGACGTCCGTCATCCATGAGACGTCCAACATGCATGAGACGTCCAACATGCATGAGACGTCCGTCATCCATGAGACGTCCGTCATCCATGAGACGTCCAACATGCATGAGACGTCCAACATGCATGAGACGTCCGTCATCCATGAGACGTCCGTCATCCATGAGACGTCCGTCATCCATGAGACGTCCAACATCCATGAAACGTCCAACATCCATGAGACGTCCGTCATCCATGAGACGTCCGTCATCCATGAGACGTCCGTCATCCATGAGACGTCCAACATCCATGAAACGTCCAACATCCATGAGACGTCCGTCATCCATGAGACGTCCAACATCCATGAAACGTCCAACATCCATGAGACGTCCGTCATCCATGAGACGTCCGTCATCCATGAGACGTCCGTCATCCATGAGACGTCCGTCATCCATGAGACGTCCAACATCCATGAGACATCCAACATGCATGAGACGTCCGTCATCCATGAGACGTCCAACATCCATGAAACGTCCAACATCCATGAGACGTCCGTCATCCATGAGACGTCCAACATCCATGAAACGTCCAACATCCATGAGACGTCCGTCATCCATGAGACGTCCGTCATCCATGAGACGTTAGTTTGGATTAGTAATGGTCTTTTTTCCTGTTTTGGCACCTTCATTGTTGAAGGTCTTGCACAGGACACAAGACACAAGAAGCTGCAGACAGTTTCTTTGGTGGAGTCATCGTGTGTCTTTTGACCAAGGAGACGATGCGCTCCACGATGACGGATCCTCTCTCTTCAGGTCAAACAGCACCTCCTCTGGAGTTCCCAGCTGGTTCAACAGACCCTTTTGGATTTTCTTGTTGAGGTTCTTGAATGCCCCTTGGGTTGGTGTAAAAGACTTCACCCTCCACTTCAGCCCAGACCAGTTGTGTGATGTTATCAGTAAGTGGTTGTTTGCTCCTCCCAGTGACCTTTGGCCTGTAACACACACGGAGAACCACTTTCTCGTTAAAAACGAGATGTAGTTCTGGGCCATTTCTCTTGAAAACGTGTACTTGACTTCTGATGCTTCCTCCATGGGAAGGGCTGACTTGTCCAAGAGCTCCTTGAACCTAGTGGACAGGAACCAATTCATGCTGCTCATGAATACCTACACTGTTGTGCGTATGTCAGCCTGTATTTTAGTGATCCTCTGAGGGACCGACAAGCTCTTCTAGGGTAGCAGACTCACCCTGGTCACTGGGGGAGGCACAGCCATGGGAGGCACTACCATGGGAGGCACTACCATGGGAGGCACTACCATGGGAGGCACTACCATGTGGCACTACCATGTAGCACTACCATGGGAGGCACTACCATGGGAGGCACTACCATGTGGCACTACCATGGGAGGCACTACCATGGGAGGCACTACCATGGGAGGCACTACCATGTGGCACTACCATGTAGCACTACCATGGGAGGCACTACCATGGGAGGCACTACCATGTGGCACTACCATGTAGCACTACCATGGGAGGCACTACCATGTGGCACTACCATGGGAGGCACTACCATGTGGCACTACCATGTAGCACTACCATGGGAGGCACTACCATGTGGGGCACTACCATGGGAGGCACTACCATGTGGCACTACCATGTGGCACTACCATGGGGCACTACCATGGGAGGCACTACCATGTGTTCGTAGAGGAGCTCACACAGGTTTTGTGTGAATAAGTAGACGAGAAGAGAGAGAGAGATGAAAGGGCCAAAGTGAGTGTTTTGGGCCTAATGTTCCATGACAGAGAACCAAGGTTCTGTCAAGGGGAGTCTAAGCTGCATTCTCTCTCTGAGACACACACACACACACACACACACACACACACACACACACACACACACACCATCCCACCCTCGGTCTCGTTTTGCCTCTCACATCCAGTCTTTCTTCCCTCTCTTTCATTTCCTGTCATTTATTCTGTTTTCCTTTGCAGGATGAGATTTTTGAGCTTTAATGATTCATTGTGTAACTTCTGTTTCCACCCACACGTCAGTAATTAACGGGACACGTCCCTCACAGGGGCGCTGGACTGTCTCAGCAGTGGTCCGAACTAGACCAGACATGGATGGGAGCGAGTGTCCTGATGTGTCAGCTGAGATGACAGGACCATATTTTTGTCTCCACTGTCGTCCAAGAGGTGGAGACGTCAGACAGAGCTGCAGCTCCTGTCTGACGTCTCCACCTCTTCCCACCTCATCCAATAAAATGAGCAGTCGTCTCTTAACGATGCTGGCATGACTGACTGGACGGAGTGGTTGCCATGGCGACTGGCGGTGAACTTGTCTGTTTGGGAGAGCACCTGCGCTCCTTTCTGGGTTCGTTTCCTTCACTTTCTGCTAGAAAGGCAGAAATGTGATTTGAATGTAATAAAACTGGAGGTCCTGGATGAGAGAACATCCTCAGCCTCACAAAGACGTGTTGAGGTGACGCGTTCTTCTCGCCTCCAGCTTGTCTCCTCCAGCGCTAACAGCTAACACCTGCTAACGGTTGTCCTCTCTCCCTGAAGTCTGCAGAGTGGGCTTTTATCGTTCGCTGCTGGAGGCTTTGTCCTGCGCTAAATGTCCACCGCACAGCGTGGCCAAGCAGGCGGGG
The DNA here is from genome assembly GCA_027382335.1 of Takifugu ocellatus. Classification (NCBI taxonomy): domain Eukaryota; kingdom Metazoa; phylum Chordata; class Actinopteri; order Tetraodontiformes; family Tetraodontidae; genus Takifugu; species Takifugu ocellatus. Next base: position 1,081,936 of record JAPVLW010000017.1, on the reverse strand, counting down.
GCCACGGCCTGCACCTGTGAAGACGGCTACTACAAGACGGACGCTGATCCCCCCAACATGGCGTGCACACGTGAGGAAAATCACATGTTTTCATGCGTAGGTCCTTGATGTTTATCGGTAGGATCACATCCATCAAGTGGTGAAGAGGGTTCAGCAGCAGCGTTAGCAGCGTTAGCATCTGTAGGGGCTCAGGCTAACGCCTCTATCCTGTTACAGGTCCCCCCTCTGCTCCACATAACGCCATCTCCAACGTCAACGAGACCAGCGTCTTCCTGGAGTGGTCCATTCCCATGGAAACAGGCGGCAGGAAGGATGTGCGTTACAACATCCTGTGCCGACAGGTCTTACCGGAGGGGAGGGGCCTGGAGGAATGCGGCCCCAACGTGCGTTTTTTGCCTCGGCGCCTTGGCCTCTCCAACACCTCGGTGATGGTGGCCGACCTGCAGTCACACACCAACTACAGCTTCCTGTTGGAGGCCGTCAACGGCGTCTCTGACCTGGACAAGGACCACGCCAAGCAGTACGTGACTCTCAACGTGACCACCAACCAGGCAGGTGGGTCACAACGGAACCACTCCTCATGGGGGTCATTATTACAGAACAATAACATTGTTATTAACAGGACTGAACTACACACAGCAGGAAAGAATAAAGAAGGAAATGGACTGAAAGCGTGTGTGTGCGTGTGTGTGTGTGTGTGTGTGTGCGTGTGTGCGTGTGTGTGTGTGTGTGTGTGTGTGCGTGTGTGCGTGTGTGTGTGTGTGAGGGAGGTTTCTAGTTTCAGGCTTTTAAGATTTAGCAGATAAAGTTCTGTGCAAACGTCCACCCAGGCTACAGTTACTCTGTTTGCACAGATGATCTGTGGCCTTCTGCACACACACACACACACACACACGCACACACACACACACACACGCACACACACACGCGCACACACACACACACACACACACACACGCACACACACACACACACACGCACACACACACGCGCACACACACACACACACACACGCACGCACACACACACGCACACACACTCTGTTGCTGTGATGAAGCTCCGTCCAGCTGCCCCTCAGAGGCAGTTCTGGTTGCATCCAGATGCTGAGCAGCTTCTTCCTCTGCTGGTTCTCGGCTCCTTCAGCAGAGACACAGGTGATGAAGATGTGTGGTCGGTTCTGGTGGCTCGGAGGTTCATCCCAGAGGTTCTGCTGCTGCAGGAGAGGGGAGCATCGTCTGGTGTCTGCAGGCTCCTCAGCTGGTGGAACATGAAGCTCTGACAGCTCCGTTCCAGCGTCTCAGTAGAACCTCTGGTTTGGACCTTCTGGTGCTGAATCCACACTGAAGGAGATCTCCAGGCCAACTAAGTCTGTCCTCCATCATCTGATGCTTCCTCCAACAACTGTGTCTTGTGTGTCTGCAGCTCCTTCACCCGTCAGCGTGGTGAGGAAAGGTCACACGGGCAAGAGCAGCATCGCCCTCTCATGGGCGGAGCCTGATCGCCCCAACGGCATCATCCTGGAGTATGAGATCAAGTATTTTGAGAAGGTGTGTGTGTGCACGTGTGAGCGTCGCTTCAGAGGAGAGGGTGCAGATGTTCTGAAGCAGATCCTGGATTTGAGGATTGTTTTTAACTAAAGTGATTTCAACATGAACAGCAGAGTGAGCCTTCATCCTTCTGCCCCTCATCTTCTCCTCCTCATCTTCTCCTCCTCATCTTCTCCTCCTCATCTTCTCCTCAGCTTCTCCTCCTCATCTCCTCCTCCTCATCTTCTCGTCTTCAGCTTCTCCTCCTCAGCTTCTCCTCAGCTTCTCCTCTTCATCTTCTCCTCCTCAGCTTCTCCTCTTCATCATCTCCTCCTCAGCTTCTCCTCTTCATCTTCTCCTCCTCATCTCCTCCTCTTTATCTTCTCCTCCTCATCTCCTCCTCCTCAGCT
>JAPVLW010000017.1:1065000-1075000 GCA_027382335.1 Takifugu ocellatus | reverse complement strand
TCTGATCTGAACCAGAGTGGTGTTTTGTTACTGGACTTCTGTGCTCGTCTCAGATTGTCCATAACAAACACCTTGTTCAGACATAAAGGCGTCCACATGTGCACTTGGCACCAGGACGCCTTAGGCCGCAGATCGATGATCGACTTTGTGGTTGTGTCATCGGATTTGCGGCCGCATGTTCTGGACACTCGGGTGAAGAGAGGGGCGGAGCTGTCAACTGATCACCACCTGGTGGTGAGCTGGCTCCGATGGTGGGGAAGGATGCCGGACAGACCTGGCAGGCCCAAACGTGTTGTGAGGGTCTGCTGGGAACGCCTGGCAGAGTCCCCTGTCAGAAGGAGCTTCAACTCACGCCTCCGGGAGAGCTTCGACCATGTCCCGGGGGAGGCGGGGGACATTGAGTCCGAGTGGGCCATGTTCCGTGCCTCCATTGCTGAGGCGGCTGACCGGTGCTGTGGCCGCAAGGTGGTTGGTGCCTGTCGTGGCGGCAATACCCGAACCCGCTGGTGGACACCAGCGGTGAGGGATGCCGTCAAGCTGAAGAAGGAGTCGTATCGGGCCTTACTGGCCTGTGGGACTCCTGAGGCAGCAGATGGGTACCGGCGTGCCAAGCGGAGTGCAGCTGCGGCCGTTGCCGAGGCAAAGACCCGGGCATGGGAAGAGTTCGGTGAGGACATGGAGAACGACTTTCGGACGGCCTCGAAAAGGTTCTGGACCACCATCCGGCGTCTGAGGAGGGGGAAGCAGTACACTGTCAACACTGTGTATAGTGGTGATGGTGTGCTGCTGACCTCAACTCGGGATGTTGTGGATCGGTGGAAGGAATACTTCGAGGACCTCCTCAATCCCACCAACACGCCTTCCAGTGAGGAAGTAGGGCCTGGGGACCTGGAGATGGGCTCTCATATCTCCGGGGCTGAAGTTGCCGAGGTAGTCAAAAAACTCCTCGGTGGCAAGGCCCCGGGGGTGGATGAGATCCACCCGGAGTTCCTTAAGGCTCTGGATGTTGTAGGGCTGTCATGGTTGACTCGACTCTGCAACATCGCGTGGACATCGGGGGCAGTGCCGCTGGATTGGCAGACCGGGGTGGTAGTCCCTCTTTTTAAGAAGGGGGACCGGAGGGTGTGTTCCAACTATAGGGGGATCACACTCCTCAGCCTCCCTGGTAAGGTCTATTCAGGGGTACTGGAGAGGAGGGTCCGCCGGATAGTCGAACCTCGGATTCAGGAGGAGCAATGTGGTATTCGTCCTGGGCGTGGAACATTGGACCAGCTCTACACCCTCACCAGGGTCTTCAAGGGTGCGTGGGAGTTTGCCCAACCAGTCCACATGTGTTTTGTGGACTTGGAGAAGGCATTCGACCGTGTCCCTCGGGGGGTCCTGTGGGGGGTTCTCCGAGAGTATGGGGTGTCGGGCCCGCTGATACGGGCCGTCCGCTCCCTGTACGATCGGTGCCAGAGTTTGGTCCGAATTGCTGGCAGTAAGTCGAACTCGTTTCCGGTGAGGGTTGGTCTCCGCCAGGGCTGCCCTTTGTCACCGATTCTGTTCATAATTTTTATGGACAGAATTTCTAGGCGCAGTCATGGTGTTGAGGGGATCCGGTTTGGTGACCTCAGGATCAGGTCTCTGCTTTTTGCGGATGATGTGGTCCTGTTGGCGTCATCAGCCCGTGACCTCCAACTATCACTGGATCTGTTCGCCGCCGCATGTGAAGCGGCTGGGATGAGAATCAGCACCTCCAAATCCGAGGCCATGGTTCTCAACCGGAAAAAGGTGGAGTGCCTTCTCCGGGTCAAGGAGGAGATCCTGCCCCAAGTGGAGGAGTTCAAGTACCTCGGGGTCTTGTTCACGAGTGAGGGGAGAATGGAGCGGGAGATCGACAGGCGGATCGGTGCGGCATCTGCAGTAATGCGGACTCTGCACCGGTCCGTTGTGGTGAAGAGAGAGCTGAGCCGAAAGGCGAAGCTCTCGATTTACCGGTCGATCTTCGTTCCTACCCTCACCTATGGTCATGAGCTTTGGGTAATGACCGAAAGAACAAGATCACGGGTACAAGCGGCTGAAATGAGCTTCCTCCGTAGGGTGGCTGGGCTCTCCCTTAGAGATAGGGTGAGAAGCTCTGCCATCCGGGAGGAGCTCGGAGTAGAGTCGCTGCTCCTCCGCGTTGAGAGGAGCCAGATGAGGTGGCTTGGGCATCTAGTTAGGATGCCCCCTGGACGCCTCCCTGGTGAGGTGTTCAGGGCATGTCCCTCCGGTAGGAGACCCCCGGGAAGACCCAGGACACGTTGGAGAGACTATGTCTCTCGACTGGCCTGGGAACGCCTGGGGATCCCTCCGGATGAGCTGGAGGAAGTAGCTGGGGAGAGGGAAGTCTGGGCTTCTCTGCTTAGGCTGCTGCCCCCGCGACCCGACCCCGGATAAGCGGTGGAGAATGGATGGATGGATGGATGGAGTTCAGAGTAGAACCATCAAAGTGGAAGAGAATTGATCATCTTTCCTGTTTGAGTGTGAGTTTTTCTGTTTCCTGCAGGTAAACCAGTGATGATCATCACCGAATACATGGAGAACGGGTCTTTGGACACGTTCCTCAAGGTAAGACGGACGTCCTGCGAGATCCTTCAGCCTCACGAGGGAGAGTAACGTGATCTGGAGGAAGAGAAGAAAACATGAAACCACTGCTGAGCTTCCAGAATCCGTCCAAAAAGAAGCGTCAGCAGGAGAAAGTGCTGATCTTTGTAAACTGATGGACCAACATTTAGAAGGACTGAAGGTGTTTCACAAGCAGAAGAATCCAGAATCTTTCACATTTGGAGAGAAACGGTCTCATGAGATGTTCTGCTGCAGGCAGCTTGTTTCTGTTGGAGGACGTGCAGCATTTCAAAAAACAAAAAAAACAGCTAACAGCAGCCAACAGCAGCCAACAGCGGCTAACAGTGGCTAACAGCGGCTAACAGCAGCTAACAGCAGCCAACAGTGGCTAACAGCGGCTAACAGCAGCTAACAGCAGCCAACAGCGGCTAACAGTGGCTAACAGCGGCTAACAGCAGCCAACAGCAGCCAACAGCGGCTAACAGCTGTCACTTAGCGAACACCCGGACCTGGCTACGGTTCGCCTGTCTTCCAACCCGTGTTCCAGTCTCTCGTGTTTTGCTCCTCCTGCAGAAGAACGACGGTCAGTTCACTGTGATCCAGCTGGTCGGGATGCTGCGCGGCATCGCGTCTGGAATGAGGTAAAGTCCAAATGCACCTTTAATGGCGGGCGCGAGGGTTCTCCACTGACCTCCGTCCATGCGGGTCACCGCAGGTACCTGTCCGACATGGGCTACGTCCACCGCGACCTGGCGGCTCGGAACGTCCTGGTCAACAGCAACCTCGTCTGCAAAGTGTCTGACTTCGGCCTGTCGCGAGTGCTGGAGGACGACCCGGAGGCTGCGTACACCACACGGGTAAGAGCCCCCGCCAGGACCAGTGCCGTCCTGCAGGACGCCCCGTTAGAACCCGTCCCAGTCAGGCGTCCCGACCCGCGTCTGCTCGCTCACCCTGACAACGCCAGAACCGCGGCCGCCGCCACCAACGTGTTGCTGGACTGGTTCTCCTGGGACAAGGGGGCGTTCCTGCCTTTGAGCAAAGTGTTTCTGCTGTTTTCTAACTCCGGCTTTCATCTGTCCGTCCTCAGGGGGGGAAGATTCCCATTCGCTGGACGGCTCCAGAGGCCATCGCATACAGGAAGTTCACATCAGCCAGCGACGTGTGGAGCTACGGGGTCGTCATGTGGGAAGTGATGTCGTATGGAGAGAGGCCGTACTGGGACATGTCCAACCAGGACGTAGGTTTGAGTCCAGCAGGAGCCTGGGATGAGTATCGGGGGGGGCGGGGGGAGAGGAGGGGGAAGAGGGGGAGGTGGGGGGAGGAAGAGGAGGTGGAGGAGGGGGGAGAGGAGGAGGAGCTGCTGTTTTCTTTGTTCCTGGTTGGTCAGTTTTCAGTCTAAGTCCAGATCAGGACGTTTGGGAACAGACGCGTCAGGACGAGCTGATCACCTGATCACCTGATCACCTGATCACCTGATCACCTGCAGCAGACGTGTCACCTGTCGGCTCCTCTGGTCTCTGAGGAATTTCCTCAGATCTGCAGCCTGCGGATTCCCGCTCACGTCTTCCTCCCTCGTCTCTCGGAGGGAATATTCCATCCGGTTTTCCACCTCGGATCTTGAGAGCAGCTCTGATGGTTCCTCGCTCCGTCGCTCCCTTGTGTGAACATGACACCGGCATTTCCCAGAGTGCCTCATTCTGTCTGCTAATGCTAATGTTGGTGCTAATGCTAATGCTAACAGAGCTGCTGATATTTATCTCTATCAAATTCTTTGGTTCGGAATCTTTTTAGCTGCAGGCTGATAAATCGATCAGCAGCTGCTTTTAGGAACTGTTGATCTTCTACATGAGGTTGTTTTCTGCTCGATGGCGGGTCGTGTTGTACGCTAACAGGAAGTCAGCGTTAGCTTCAGGTCTGTTTGACACACTTTGTTCAGAAGACCCAGACTGGGCCTTCACCAGGACCTCAAGAAGAGACCCCAGCAGAGGAGAGGAGGAGAGAAACAAAGGCTGCAGCGTTTCCATCCCCGACCTGTCCGGAGTCTCTGAGGAGTTTAGGAGGATCCACAGAAACACGACACACCGGTTCAGTTCAAACCCAGCAACACTCTCAGACAGAGGCTGGTCCACCTGAAGGACAAGACACCAAGACACCAAGACTGTAATGTTGTTCATGCTGTACAGCACCAGGAGGAACGTGAGGAACATTGGGGAAACCCAACAACCTCTCCAGAGAAGAAGGCACAACACAGACGCGCCACCTCTTCAGGTCAGGACTCAGCAGTTCACCTACTCCTAAAGGAGAGTGGGCACTCCTCCAGGACAGCCCAGTACGGGTACTGGCCAGAGAAGACCGCTGGTCTGAGAGGGGGTCAAGGAAGCATCCATGTCAAACTGGAGAAACCATCCTTCAACAGAGGTGGTGGCCTGAGGCACTTCCTGTCACCCACAACAACGCAGTCCTCCACTCCTACCACCAACAAACCAAATTCCAGGAGATCTGGAGACTCACCACCGAGTGACCCAGCAGACAAAGGGGAGACACCTCAACAGAAACTAGGTGAACGACCCGACCAACGACCCTGCTAACGACTCTCAGGTGACCACCCAGATCATTAGCATGCTAATGGTCCACAGGGGCGATATTTTCAAGCTCTGTCTCCAGAACAGAGTTCAGAACTGAAGAAGCCTCCTGGATAGAAGGAGAAACATCTTCAAAGAGAAGAAACAGTCCAGTTGACCTTGGAGAACTGTGACCCGGATGCTTGAGACATTTCAGGGATCCGTTCTCCTGAAAGGCTCCAAACCACATAATTACAACATGTTTCATGTTTAACGAGCGTCTCCTCTGTTGTAATTTGCTCTTCTGTTCACCCCACACGATCTCAACCCGTCTGTGTGCAGGTCATAAAGGCAGTGGAAGAGAACTACAGGTTACCGGGTCCCATGGACTGTCCGGAGGCTCTGTACCACCTGATGATGGACTGCTGGCAGCGAGAGCGCACCAGCCGACCCAAGTTTGACGAGGTCGTCTGTCTGCTGGACAAGCTGATTCGCAATCCCAGTTTGTTAAAGGCGCTGGTCAACTCCTCCCACAGGTCCAGTTTGGGTTTCATACTGGTTCCGAATGCTCCAGAATGAGCAAGTTTGCTTGATCCCTTGTGTGAATTGTTAAACTTGGGGCAGGTACGAGTCCACGAACATTAAGGATGAAAGTCCGGGCTGGACGGGACGGTTTGTCCAGGTTAATTCTGGACAGACGAGACCTCGGACAAGTCTCTCGTCATACGTGTAACACGTGAGCAGTCACTTTGATCCTTGTCTCTTTGATGTTCCTGACTAGGCTGTCAAACCTGTTGGTGGAACACGCCAGTGAAGAAGGAACCTGCAGCGGTCGGCGGCAGACTGTCGGCGAGTGGCTGGACTCCATCAAGATGGGTCGTTACACCGAGCTCTTCGTGGAGGGGGGGTACTCCTCGCTGGACACGGTGGCTCACATGACCTCAGAGTAAGATCCCAAATCACCTCGTGTTCAAACCTTCCCAGGTGGAGCTGAAGAACCTGCAGACCTGCTCGGTGATCCGGAGCTTCAGTGTTCTGACTCCAAAGTTCTGATGGCAGTTTTGTTTTTCAGAGATTTAAGACGAGTCGGAGTGAACCTGGCTGGACATCAGAAAAAAATCATCACCAGTATCCAGGAGATGAGGGTCTACATGAACAGCAGCAGCACTGCTGTAAACATCTGACACACACACACACACACACACACACACACACTCACACACACACACACACTCTCACTCACACATTCACAGACACACACTCACTCACACATTCACAGACACACACTCACGTACACACCCGCGCTCACATACAGGCTTTAAACGGACCCAGCAACAAAAAGGTGGGAGCTGCAGTGGGACCTAGAGCGGATTAGCACTTTTTAAGGACAGAGAACTTCAGTGTTGCTGGGAAATACAGACTTGTGGGTTCTGGGGGCTGTTTGTTCCAGCTCAGACAGAACTCTTCATCAGACTGCCAGTTCTGTTGAACAGAACCCAGGAATCAACGTTCTCAGGCAGTTGAAGTAATAATGGACCGTGGCAATGCTTTGAATTTCGTGAACAATATTCACACACTGTACTGGAAGGTTGCTTTTGAGGAGTCAAGTCTTTTCAGATGAGATCACGCCGGAGTCGAAGAACCTTCTGGCCTTGTTCTTACTGAATCAACAGAAAATCTACAAAAAATGTGAAAAGTTCTGAATGTAAAGTTCGACACAAAAGGCACAAAACGCTCAGGTTCAACATCGACCTGTCAGGTGCTCATTGAAGGTTCTGACATGTTCGGCCTCCTCCTGCACCTCCTCAAAGTTTCTTTATACACGGACATACATGTGCACGCTTACGCACAACTTCTTTGCAGCCCTGGTGAAGGTTCTACCAGCAACATCTCATGGCCTCACGCAGACTGGAGCCAAAGTCTTTGTTCTGATCTGGATTCTTCACCAGTTTCAGGAGAACCATTTTCACAAATAGAACTGGAGCATTCACACAGGTTCTTCTGTCACGTGAAGTTCTTCCTGTAGTATCGAGCTGGAACGTTTGAGAATTCAATCAAGAAAGTTTCTTCCGCCGATTCTCAAATATCAGATTCTCCTGGGAACATTTTCAGATCATCTGAAAGATTGTTTGGATCCAGAGGGGTCCCGATGCAGCCTTCAGGTACCACAGTCTCACCTCAGCTCACTGAACCAGACATCAACAATTCTTTCTTTATGTTTTCTGTTTAACTCTGAAATCTTATTTGTGTTTGATGGAAGCACTCTGTGTATATAATGTATTATATATTTAAAGCAGGGGGCATCGCTCTGTCTGCGTTGGTATTGACCCAGAAACTTCTTATGCAGAGTCAGTATCAGCAGTAATGATGACCTGTGGCCCCACAAAAAGGTCCGTTCTGTGTTTCATTCAGAGGGGCCCAAACTCAGATGATGATGATTGAGTGTAACAGCAGGCACACGGACTTCCTGTCCTGATCTGCAGCTAAATCATGTCGTGATGAGGCTGACTTGTCTTTGTCTGTGGCCTAATATGTTGTTTTGTTGCATAAACTTGAACCTTGGTGACGACTGGAACAGAGATGAGAGCTGACAACTCCCCTTTGCAGATGATATACTGACGTCTGTCGCTGCTGAGCTGCGAGTGCTGTAACGATGGAATGAGACGGGAGAGGAAGTTTTTGGAGAGACGGCGTCACTCGACTGTTAGAGAAGAGGAATGTAACTGATTTAGAAAAGTTTTGTCTTTAAACACCCAGAATTTTGACTGTTGCCACAACAGCGTTTCAAAGGTGAAGCTGGTTGCAGTATTGCACAATTTATGATGGTTGTCAATTTAAACTCTTTTAAGGTAAAAAGACAAAAATAATCAGTGGGTGTCCTTTGGAGATGGTTCCCCACCCAGAACCCCAGTAACTGTTAGCATTAGCTTCGGTGGTTTGCTGTTGACCAACCAATCTGAACAACACCTGAAGGCCACCTGTTTTTCCAGTGTTTGTCATTGAGGACGAATTGACCGTGCTAATGTTGGTTTTGTTGATCGACTGAACCGTCAGTTGATTTTCATTTTGTTTGGTTTTCTTTATCCGTTTCGGGGTCACGTCGAGGGTGCGGGAACATTCCAGCAGCTCATCACAGGGCCGTGTCAGCGGTTGTGGGTTCGGTACCTTGCTCAGGGGTTTTGTCCGTGCTGGGTCTTCTCAGCCCCGTCCTCAACAGACTGAGGTACCACTGCCCCAATAACCTCAAAGAGTCACCAGGGTAAAATGGTCGTTCTTTCCTCATTGAGGCCAGACTTCACCTCAGTTGGTCACATGATTTCCTGGTGTTTTAAAAGTTGAGTGACTGTTTCTGCATCGTCTTTGTGGTTTACAACATCAGATCTGTGCTGACGGTTGCAGATTTGACTACATGAAGGTGAATCGAGATACCACCCCCCCCCCCCCCCCACCAAATGCTGCAGAAAACCCTCCTTGAACTTCACACAATTGGCTGTTTTTTGGTGGATTTGTCAAATGGGGCATGAAGAACTGAACAGCACACCTTTGCAAGTGCCTCTCTTCTTTAAGCACCATTGTTTCCTCTCCTGTGAAAATGTTTGGTTGTTGCCAACAGTCTCTGCGAAGAAGAATGTCAGACGATGTGTATGTTGGAACTACTTTAATTTGCACTTTATGAGAAAGCTGTTGCCCTTTTTTGGACTCAAAATCTTTCCAGATGACTTCTGCTGTTCATTATTAGTATTGAACATATATATATACATATATATATATATGTGTTTAATACTAAGATATATATATATATAAAGTAACTGTTCTGTAATTACCACTTCAATGCTTCCCGTCAGCTTGACAACCAAGCACAAGACATCGACATTTTTAGAATAAACTCTTGACGTGTTCTAGTTAGTGTGGTATCATTTTTTGCACACGTCACAGGAGTTCAAACACCTTCAGAAGGAAACTGCAGGGTTTAAATATTTGACATGTGACTGTCAGCAACATAGATTTCATTTCTTTAAGGATTCTTGCTCTTGTTTAGTGGAAACCAAGCACAGCGAACCATTAGCGTGTGGTGGTTATTCAATCGTGACATCATGCAGGACGAGAAGCCAACCTGCTAAAGAGAACTGTTGTCTTGGCTTTATCGCCACCTGGCTTTAATTTTATTGGATAACAGTAATAAAGAAACTGCGTAAAAGCAATAATGTTAGCATTCGCGTCCATAAACTGTTAAATGGTGTTCTGACATTGTTCTAAAAAAGAGTTTTATTCTGCCGGCACTCCTGGTGCTATTATAATGATTTTTGAAGGTTACGACTTGTTTTATTTCGGTGGAATCAGTTTTATTCATGTAGCTCCGCCCACTTCATGGTTGTACAGGTAGTGTTTTTATTTGATATGGGGGGGAAACGTGGGTTTTTTCTTGGAGGTTAAGCGTAAAACACAGCTTTTAATGACCCTCAATCATGTTTTTGTCATTCTTGATAAGCACAGTGAAATTATTACTCGATTGTTGTGCTCTTGCTTTGCCTTTCAGGCTGTTGTGTACATTTGTGTTGATGTTTTTGTAGCGTGGTCTCAAATTCTCTATTTTTGTAATAAATTTTTTAAACAGCTGCTGTCCTGAATCTAGTCCCTTTCTCGTTGCACTATGCCCCCTACTGGTTGGTTCTGGTGGTGTTTTCTGCCTCCGCAAGTTAATAATTAATTTCAGAAATTTAAACATTATCAGCCAGTCAAGATGAGCTTTGTAAAACATGTGGAAATACGCAGTTTAACATTTGTGTGATTTCAAAACGAAGCTAACGTGTTAACAACCTTCACATTGGAAAATCGAAGAAATCGCAGGA
>JAPVLW010000017.1:1042500-1060000 GCA_027382335.1 Takifugu ocellatus | reverse complement strand
CTGTTTACTGTCAGAATTTATTTACTAAAGATGTTAAAAACACATCGTACAACATGGAACAATGCTATCGGTAATAAATGCTAGCTCTGGTCAGAGGGCTGGACTCCTCTGGTTCCTCCTCCAGCTCCTCTCTCCGGGCTCCTGTACCCTGGACGCAGAGCGTCCCGCCTGGGTGCAGTGGATCAGGATCCCGAATCCTGGACCAGGATCCAGCGTCCCACCCGAGTCTGGAGTAAATCCACAAGGGTCCAGGGTCAAAACAAATCTGGCTCTCCCTGTCTGCCTGAAAGGTCCTGGCCTCCTGCAGGCTCCCAAGCTCCTTCAGGTTCCTCCAGAAAACGTCCTGCTGCTTCATCAGAGGCCTGACCTTTGACCTCAGGCAGTGTCCACCCAGAAGTCTGTCGCTGGACTCAAATCAGGCTGGACCCCTCAGGAGCAGAGTTCACCAGAGACTTGGTTTCACCTTTGTTTTCTTCCTCTGGCCGCGTGTCTCAGCTTTGAAAACAGCTTCTACATTCTAGCTACCAGTACCGCACCTGGCCACTAGGCGGGGCTGTTTTATCCAGGTTTCTGGCTGCAGCTCAGGAACGTTAGCGTCAGTACCGCACCTGGCCACTAGGCGGGGCTGTTTTTCTTGAAATCGCCTGCATCTCCAGCAGCTCACCTCTGGAACAGACAGGTCTGCTGGCCTTGTAAATGGCAAATGTGTTTTTGTTATTCGCAGCGTCATGTCTGCCAGTCTCCTGAAGCCCATCAGCTGTTGTCTCTCATCCATAGGCAGGTGTGTGTCTGTGTGCATGTACTGTACATAGCACATATGCAAATCTATACAATCCGTCTTTGTTTAGCTCCCCACATGCAAACTAATGAAGATACTGTTTGTTTGCTTGTGCCACAAATTCAGGCGGCTGTAATTTATTTGATGTTGTCTTCGTTTCAACTCCATTTTTTCATGATGAAATCAGATTAAACACAAAGTGAGATGTTGGTGAAGATTTAGGATCATGATCATTTACCCTGGAACATCGAACATTATTGGAGTGCTTTTAAAAAGAGTCACTTTCCTGGTTGACTCAGTTTAACATAATTAATATTTCACAGGTGAAAGTAGAACGGAACAGCTGGATATTTTAGTTTCTCAGGAAATCAGCACTATAAGCGACTTATTGCAGTACTGGACCACAGAAGCCTGCATGTGGGCTCAGCTCAGCCTGTGGAGGCTGAGGTTCCGGTTGTTCATCACGTCCATCCTTCACGTCTGATGGACCGATCATGTAAATGTTGGATCAGCGTGTTGGTTCTGTCATAAGCCCACAGACATCGTGACCGTGGGACTTTAGCCAAGCGTTCTCAGAGGTACTGAATGTTTCCGCTTTGCCCTTTGAGGTAGAGCGGCCCCCCCACGGTTCTGTCCTGCCGGTTCCACGCCCTGCTCATCACTTAAGTGTCGTAGTCTGAAATATTTGACAGGCAAACCAGGGTTAGCACTGAGCGGGCAGCTTCTGGAGCTGCCTCCACAGCGTCAGCATCTCTTTGGGACTGCGTCTGTGAACCAGCAGCACAGACCTGTAGGCACACGGGTTCCCCCGCTCCGATTCCGGCAGGTCGAAGGTCAGGAAGCCTGGGTGGTGGCTTGGCGCGAGGCCCAGCCTGTACAGGCACATGCCCAGATAAACGTCGTCTATGGGGAAGAGGCGCACTCGTTCTGACACCTCCTTCAGCCGCAGCGCGAGCGAGCTGCTGTAGACCACCCCTCCTCCTCCGGCGTACGGAGGGTAGCTGCCTTTGTAGAAGCTCTCTGGAATGTAGTATTTCGTGGCGGGCTCTCGGTTCGGCATGGCGTTAACGATCACGTCCCCCACAAAGAGATCCAGGCCTGCATCGGTCTGGTTGGTGTAGAGCCGAAACAGGTTGTGCTCGTCCCACTGCTTGTGCAGAAAATCCATGAGGGCGCCTGTTCGCACAAAGACATCATCGTCCCCTTTGAAGATGAAGGCGGCGCCGGGGCAGTGCTGCTGGAGCCAGGGCCAGAACAGAAGGTCCTTCAGGGTCAGATTAAAGAACGAGTCCCTGAAGTCCCACTGCAGGATGTCTCTGTACTTCTGGTTCTCCAGCTCAAGGAGGTTTCTCAGGTCTGGGTGAGGACCTGTGCTGGAGTCCTGCCGCCCAAGCAGAAAGACTGTCTGCACCAGTCCCCCTTTCTTACTGGTCTCCCCCTTCACCAGGCCGGTGCGCCCCCACGTCTCCCGAATGGCCTGTCTGTTTTCAAAGTTCCCCACCTGGGATTTGATGGCCATGAGGAGCATCGGAGGGTCCGGCTCAGAGCCGCTCTGGTCCCTGTGGCAGATGGCTGGCTGGTTGATGAGGAGGGTGTACTCCCGGCAGTGCATGGACCTGACAAACGCTCGGATCGGTTCAGGCAGGCTGGTCAGGTCACGCGTGCGCGGGAGCCAGCACTTGTGCGACAAGCAGTCTGAGAGGCACTCCTCCTCCACCTCAAAGGTGGCGCTCGGCGTCCTGGTCTCGTTGCCCCGCAGGAGCGGATTGTGCTTCCGATCCCATGCGTGCTGCAGCTGGTTCCAGAGAGCGCCGTCCTCCAAACGCAGGTTCCAGAAAGGGCCCAGCGGGTGAGAGGCCAGCGTGGAGGTGTTGGCTGTGATCCCCGGGGCCACGTAGTGGACGGTGATCTTGGGAGGCGTGTAGGAGATGGTGACAAATATGGAGACCATGACGTATATCAGGAGGTGTCCCGTCATCATGCAGGGCAGCAGGCACATACACAGCAGGCGCCCGTTGCATTTGCAGCACCTGCCCATCACCCACCACGTACGCACACCTGCAACCGTGGAGACATCAGGCGTGAGCAGGTGGGACTTTTACAGACGCTAGCCTACCTGAGACCTGGAACCCCCTGGAGTTCTGTCTCCATGCTGACGGTCCTCTGGGGGCTGGTATCCACACATTGAAAGCCACAGGCCCCAACAGACACCGGATGGAACATTGAACAGAGAAAAACATCCAAAAAGAAGCAGACGCCAACGGAAGCCCGTCACGTGACGCCCCCATCCCGCCAGCTCTCCCTCTTTCACCCAAACCACCGAATCTGGAGACGGACAGTGGAAACGAACTCACTCACCGTTGTGTTCTCTGGCGGATCTGAGCGGGGTCACAGACACTCCTGGTCTCCCCGTAGTGCGAGTGTCTTCAGCTCGGTTACGGCTGGTTTCTGACGTGGCGTGTGCGCGGATCGTCCTTTGCGTCCATCCTCGTTGAAAGAAGCCGAGAACAACGTCCCGCATGAGCCGAGCGGCGCTGCAACCGCAGCCGAGCAACAGGTCCCTGGCGACGTGCGCGCCGAGCATGCGCTTCTGGCCAGGTGGGGACGTCCAGACGCACCACAACTTTTGGGTGCACGTTGAAGGGCTGATTTTTCCGTTGATATGATGATCTGATTTGCATCAAGGGGCTGCAGGTGCACATGTGCGCGTATTTGCATGATGTGGCCAAATGTCCCATGAAAGGCAAAGGTTGAGCCAACCCCCTCCAGCATTTATACAAAACGGATTGTTCTGTATGACCAAGGACTCGTGTCCCAGTGCTGCTCGTGGGCCAGTGCTCGTGGGCCAGTGCTCGTGGGTCAGTGCTCGTGGGTCAGTGCTCGTGGGTCAAAGCCGCTTTAACACCGGTGTCGAATAGATCAAACTGCAGTATTCTGCCAACAGGTGGCGCTACACACAAAACATCCGCCACAATCAAAACAAATACTCATGTGAACAATGTGCTGAGTTCGACATGAACTAAAGGACAAAGCAAAATTCTGAAATGACTCGATATTAGGTTCTGTAACGGAATGCGGTTTAATAAAGTCTGACTCGGATGTTCAACATTCTCGTGCCATGAAACAAGTGACGAAGTTTCATTCTTTTTTGATAGTTAGCTGACAGAATATAGAGAAGGTGATTAAACACTTGATTCGTGTTGCGTCTGTCTTCTATTGTTACACTCGGTCTACAAAAGACAATCAAATCCTGATAAACATCAGCGAGATACGGCGGAAGGAATGACTGATGTGACATTTAACCAATAGAAAACACCCCAATCAACGAGTTACGGGTTGAACCGCGGGGATCAGCCAATGGGATGCGAGAGGGGGCGGGATTTACGCGCCGCCGGGCTCTTCTGGTTTTGTGTGCAGGTTTGGTTGAGCTTTGAATGAGGGGCCATCATCGTCCCGGCGGCTCCGAGCTGAAAAATACAGTTTAAAGTCGCCGCGGTCGCCTTTGGAATGAACAGGCCGGTTCCGTTCAGGTGCACCTGAGCCTCCGTACGGCCCCTCGTCCTCTCCTGGCCGGGTAAGTGGTGTTTTCCCTGCGAAAGCGGTCGGATCTGGCAGCGAGCGAACATGCAACAGAGCTGTTTATTTGTCGCTGCCACAGTAGCGCACTTGCTAGCGGATTAGCTCCGCGCTCCGCACCGACATCGAGCTGCTGCCCAACATTCCCCCCAAACCAACCCAAATCCACGTTAGATGGTTTGGGGTTGCGATAATCGACACACGCCAGTGAAATCCGGCCGCCTTTGGTGCACTTTATTGGAGCGATGCTGCCGAGTTTCAGCCTGAAATGTAGCATTAGCTTATTCTTCCAGCCGTGCTGGTCGTTAGCGCTCCGCTGCGGCTCCAAACACGCCAGCCCGGAGCTCCACATCCCGGCGCTCCCAGGAAAGTCCAGCTCCAGTTACCGAAGGCAGGTGCTGCTCTTATTAGCAGCGGATTTTCCCCGTGGGCACTGATCCTTCCTGGGTGGAAGCGGGCTGGGATGTTGAGCCATTCCCACGGCAGGTGGTGCTCTTTGGAGCTGTCCAACGCCTGGACCCGCTGCATTCATTCCTGGAGAGATCTGGGATTTGCAGGATAAAATTCCACCGCCGAGACGAGGAATGTCCACCCGGGACGAGGAGCGGGACATTCCTGTCCGAAAGGAATAATTGGATTTTCTTCTGAGCCGGAGTTTGTGTCAAACTTTGACGTCATCAGGTGTGTCAGATGGTTCCCGGCCGGTTCTGAATCTGGGCCGGTTCTGGGCTGGTTGGAGCTGCTCTCGAGCAGGACTGGCCTCTCCTTGGTGAAAGCCTTGGTCAGAACCAGAACAGGTTCACTTTAGGATCACCTGGGATCAGCGGTTATTACACTCATCAGTTCAACTCCTCCTCCAACAGCATGATTGGAATTGTTTAAATAAGGAAAAACCCAGAACGGTACCGGGTCTGAACTCGCGTTTTGGGGTGTTACAACATGACAAACCTGTGAAATATCCATTCTAACGGCGTCAGAACTGGGAAGAAGAGTGGATTCAGCAGAGGCTGATGACTGGACCTGCTCAGAGTGAGGCCACGCCCCTTGTTTGTTTGTTTGTTTGTTTGTTTGAATCTGGCTTTGTACATTCTTCATAGCCATTTCTTCTCTGTGATCATGGACACTCAGAGCCTGGAAGACCCACTTTTGGATTCTTTTTTACCCTGAAGGCCGATGTTTGGAGGTATTTCCTCATCTCCCTGGCTGATCCGGCTGGGACGTCCCTTGTGGCTGCGCCTTTTCCCATTTTCTCCTGGTCAGTTTTCCTGGTTTCAGGGTCAGTCGGAGGTCACAGCTGAGGGCAGGTGTCTCAGGGGCTGGAGCTCCTGGAGCACACCTCAAAAAACTTTAAAAGTCTGTTACCGTGGCAACGCTAAACTGTGGTCGCGTTTGCAACAGAACCTTCTGTCTGGTAGCAGTGAAGGAACATCAGCACCTGTAAATGTGTGGTGTGAGAACTTGGGGCATCACCGGGTCCCCTGGCATGAGGGAATCACCTCCATTCACCTGTGGAACCGCAGCGTGCACGGGAAAATAGGGACTTTCATGTTTCTGCAGGTGTTTCTTCTAGCTTAGCTGTGAAGGCATTACACAGGTGTAAAGCAAAGCAGGCCCTCACCTGAGGGAACCACCTGTGCACATGGAGCAGAATCATTCCAGGTGCTCGTGCAGCTCGTGCAGAACTTCACAGCGTTGGCGCCCGGTGGTCTGCACCACCAAAGCTTGGATCTTAACTCGCCTTCAGAAAACATGTTCATGCCGACTTTAAATCTTCTCAGCACTTCCTGCTCATGAATCCTAATTATGCCTCTTCTTTTTTCAGGTGTTCTTTGATGTTCTTCCACCTCCTCCTGATGCTCCCTTAACACGGTTCCGTGACTGATGCCTCTACCGTGACCTCGTTTCGAATCCCAGCTCCACATATTTAATCTGAACATATAGGCTTTGGTTCTGAGCTTTGGCGGCCGCCGTCTCACAAACACGCACGCCACCATGTCCTCCATCCTTCCTTTCACTCCTCCAGTAGTGAAACGTCTTCTGGGCTGGAAGAAGACTCCAGCGGGGAGCGGAGGTGCAGGGGGAGGAATTGGAGGAGTTGGGGAGCAGAATGGAGGAGGGCAGGAGGAGAAGTGGTGTGAAAAGGCTGTAAAGAGCCTGGTGAAGAAGCTGAAGAAGACGGGACAGTTGGACGAGCTGGAGAAGGCCATCAGCACGCAGAACAGCAACACCAAGTGTGTGACCATCCCCAGGTGAGAGGGACCTTCCCCATACATGCAAACACATGATGCGTCTGGAGTCTCCTCACGCTTCAAAGCAGCAGCTGCAGCAGATTCACTTCCTCCTTCTGAAGCTGCACAAGGCAGCAGAAGTGAAAGCTGATTGGAGGAAGCAGATGTGTGGAGCAGGGACACGATCACACATCATCTGGAATTCTCCAGCACCGCTGACGTACGTGGTGTTCAGCTGTTGCAACAGTGTTCACACATCCTGGGTCTCGTCTAACGGCAGAACAGTGATCAATTAGAGCACTAAAACACTGATGCCAACAAAGCAAGAGCTCTACATGACCTCCAACTATACCGAGAGCATAGAGCTCTACATGACCTCCAACTCTACTGAGAGCATAGAGCTCTCTACATGACCTCCAACTATACTGAGAGCATAGAGCTCTACGTGACCTCCAACTCTACTGAGAGCATAGAGCTCTACGTGACCTCCAACTATACTGAGAGCATAGAGCTCTACGTGACCTCCAACTATACTGAGAGCATAGAGCTCTCTACATGACCTCCAACTCTACTGAGAGCATAGAGCTCTCTACATGACCTCCAACTCTACTGAGAGCATAGAGCTCTACATGACCTCCAACTATACTGAGAGCGTAGAGCTCTCTACGTGACCTCCAACTATACTGAGAGCATAGAGCTCTCTACATGACCTCCAACTCTACTGAGCGTAGAGCTCTCTACGTGACCTCCAAGCACACTGACGGTGTAGAGCTCTCTTTTGTCCGAGAGCTGAGTCACCGTAGCAGCAGGACCCATGAGGGAGGGCGGGGGTTTGGTGTGGAACCTGATCCACCTTCAGTCAGCCATTGAGGCACCTGTGTGTTTAGATCATCGAGGGCTCTGTGTGTGGCAGCATGTTGTCTCGTGTGGATCTTGACTCGCCCTCATCGCTTTAGGTGTGGACAGAATGAAACGGAGAGGATGTCTGGTGGCTCCTGCACAGAAGAGGCCGGCGTAGATGTGACCTGGGGAACTTGTGCGGTGGCTCTGATAAGACGGAGCCGCGTCTTGAAAATAGCATTTTACGTCGGCTTGTGTTTCCTCACGGGTTTGGCTGGTTTTATCCGGAGCGTCCTTCATGTTCTGGGTTCTTCAGCCTGCCAGCGCTGTCAGATGTTGAAGTGCTGCCTGATGGTGGTCACAGGTTTTAATCCTCAGCTGACTCCTCCATGAACTCGCTGTCGAGAGCTTGATGAAAGCCTCAGATACGTCTGCTTCTTTGTCTGAGAACCAGACTGGAATTTGGTGGATGGAGATAGGAGGTGTAGAGCTTTTGTGGAGCTCACAACAGACGTGGGACTGCAGCAGATCTCCAGATAACACTCAGAGCTGGAAACCTGAGGATGGGTGAAGATGAGGGGGAAGAGAAACATGGTCTGAAGCTTGTTTGGATTTGACATAAGATTTGGAGCTCTTCCTGAGGTGTCGACTGCAGGAGCTCTAGAGCTCAGCAGCTTCGCTGAGGAGCAGAAACTCCAGCAGGAGGTTTGTCTCTTCCTGGCCCAGAGTGACCAGGAGAACCTGGGACTGCAACAGAGCGGCCAGGCTGCTCAGCTCTGCAGGCTGCTCAGCTCTGCAGGCTGCTCAGCTCTTCAGGCTGCTCAGCTCTGCAGGCTGCTCAGCTCTTCAGGCTGCTCAGCTCTGCAGGCTGCTCAGCTCTTCAGGCTGCTCAGCTCTGCAGGCTGCTCAGCTCTGCAGGCTGCTCAGCTCTTCAGGCTGCTCAGCTCTGCAGGCTGCTCAGCTCTTCAGGCTGCTCAGCTCTGCAGGCTGCTCAGCTCTGCAGGCTGCTCAGCTCTTCAGGCTGCTCAGCTCTGCAGGCTGCTCAGCTCTGCAGGCTGCTCAGCTCTGCAGGCTGCTCAGCTCTGCAGGCTGCTCAGCTCTGCAGGCTGCTCAGCTCTGCAGGCTGCTCAGCTCTTCGGGCTCTTCAAGTTCTTGTGTCTTGCAGCACCTTTGGGTCAGTGGAAGTAAAGAATAAATGTTTCATTTCTTCATTCATCTGTCTGTTGTGTGAACACATACAGCATCGTGCACACACACACACACTCTCACACACACCCTGTGAGAGTGTGTGTGAGAGAGTGTGTGTGTGTGTGAGTGTGTGAGTGAGTGAGTGATTGATTGATTGATTGACGGCTGATTGACGGCTGATTGATTGACGGCTGATTGATTGACGCTGTGGTCTCAGATGAACGGCTGCTGGTCCATCTGAGTGAGTCCATGTTCCATCTTCAGGCAGCTGCTGTTTAAGTCTCTTATTGTTCCTCAGCACCAATAAAAGACAAACCGTCTTCAGACGTCTGTGCTTTCATCTTGATTTGAACATTTACCATCGTTTTGCTTTTATTTGATCCTCACTTCACCTTGTGTGTGTGTGTGTGTGTGTGTGTGTGTGTGTGTGTGTTTCTGTGTGTAGTAACTGCTCAGACCTTTGGGGTCTTGGTTCAGGCCACACGATAGAGCAGTGGGACTCTACAGGCATGTACGGATACCCTGACCACATCAGGTGAATACACTCTCCCTGCACACACACCCAGCCCCCCCCCCCCCCGCAGCGGGGCCGTGCAGCACGGCTCCGCTCCGATATCTGACCGTCCTTCCTGATGTTCCGGCTCCGCCTGATGAACCATGACGCCCTCTTCCAATCGCTCACACCTGCCAGCTCCTCACCTGTGTCCCTTCTCGTTGAGTTGAGCAGTTGTGCTCGTTTGCTTTGGTCTTGAACCGCTTTGATGTCCTCAGGTCCCTGGATGGGCGTCTTCAGGTGTCCCACCGTAAAGGTCTGCCCCACGTCTTTTACTGCCGCCTGTGGCGGTGGCCCGACCTCCACAGCCACCACGAGCTGAAAGCCATCGATGCCTGCCAGTACGCCTTCAACCTGAAGAAGGACGAAGTGTGTGTCAACCCCTACCATTACCAGAGAGTGGAGACGCCAGGTAACCAGCCGGCAGGTGTGGGGGCGCGGCGGGCCGGCACACACGTGTGTGTGTGTGTGTGTGTGTGTGTGTGTGTGTGTGTGTGGTGAGCCGAGTCTGCTGTGTCTCCGCAGTGCTTCCTCCCGTGTTGGTGCCGCGACACACGGAGATTCTGACGGAGCTTCCTCACCTGGACGATTTCACCAACTCCATCCCTGAGAACACCAACTTCCCTGTTGGCATAGAGCCCCCGAACAACTACATAGCAGGTGTGTGTGTGTGTGGGGGGGGGTGCGTGTGTGTGTGTGTGTCTCAGCAGGTTCTTATTCCACGTGTGTGTCACAGAAACTCCTCCGCCTGGTTACATCAGTGAAGATGGAGAGACCAGTGACCAGCAGATGAATCAGAGCATGGAAACAGGTAACTCCTGCGGCGCCTCCGTGTCTGGAGCAGCAACGCTCCCGTCGCCATTGACGACGCACTTTTCCCACCTCAGGCTCACCTGCCGAGATGTCTCCAAGCTCGCTGTCCCCCGTCAGCCACGGCCTCGGTAGGGTTCCTCTCTGACTCCTGCCCGTTGTTGTGTGGAGGAACCTCTGGGTGTTGACCTCTGCTCTCCATCACGATGTCCTCCAGACCTGCAGCCCGTCACCTACAGCGAGCCGGCCTTCTGGTGCTCCATCGCCTACTACGAGCTGAACCAGCGGGTGGGGGAGACCTTCCACGCCTCGCAGCCGTCTCTGACGGTGGACGGCTTCACCGACCCGTCCAACTCTGAGCGCTTCTGCCTGGGGCTCCTCAGCAACGTCAACAGGAACGCCACGGTTGAAATGACCAGGAGACACATAGGTAACGCCTCGTGGCCGCCGCCGCCTCGTGGTGGTCGCCTCGTGGTGGTCGCCGCGGTGACCTTTCTGATCTTCTGTGTGCTCAGGGCGGGGGGTGCGGCTGTATTACATCGGCGGGGAGGTTTTTGCCGAGTGCCTCAGTGACAGCGCCATCTTCGTCCAGAGTCCCAACTGCAACCAGCGGTACGGGTGGCACCCCGCCACCGTCTGCAAGATCCCCCCAGGTCTGAAACGCCTCGATGACATCAGCGTCGTACACGTTGAGTCCGGCAGGTCGGGTCCAGACGGGCCAACGATTCGTGGTGCCAGTCATCACAGGAAGGAGGAGGGTTCACTGTGGTGGCTCCGCTTCATCCTGCCGCACACACACACACACACACACACTCACACACACACACACACACACACTCACACACTCAGACACACACACACTCAGACACACTCTCACTCACACACACACACAGCTGCCTCGGGTTCAAAGATCCATC
The DNA here is from genome assembly GCA_027382335.1 of Takifugu ocellatus. NCBI lineage: Eukaryota > Metazoa > Chordata > Actinopteri > Tetraodontiformes > Tetraodontidae > Takifugu > Takifugu ocellatus. The sequence goes on along the minus strand of JAPVLW010000017.1, from coordinate 1,049,110 downwards.
TGTGTGTTTTTCAGGATGTAATTTGAAGATTTTCAACAACCAGGAGTTTGCGGCCCTGCTGGCCCAGTCGGTGAACCAGGGCTTCGAGGCGGTGTACCAGCTCACCAGGATGTGCACCATCAGAATGAGCTTCGTGAAGGGCTGGGGAGCAGAGTACAGGTAACCGCTGTGGCTGGACACCTTGAGCAGACGTCCCGGTCTCCTCCTCACCCGTGCCTGTGTTCCTCCAGACGGCAGACCGTGACCAGCACCCCCTGTTGGATTGAGCTTCATCTCAACGGCCCCCTCCAGTGGTTGGACAAGGTTCTGACCCAGATGGGCTCACCATCGGTGCGCTGCTCCAGCATGTCCTAAAGCAGGAGGCAGGGAGCAGGGTGGAACTGTTTATTACTAACGTTATGAAAACACAAAAGACAAAAAAAAGATTACCTAGTGGACCTGGAGCATGTGGGATGGTGTCACTGCTGGACAACAAGGCAGTGACGTCCCAGTGGACCTGACACCCTCAGGATCTGGACCTGACACCCTCAGGATCTGGACCTGACACCCTCAGGATCTGGACCTGACACCCTCAGGATCTGGACCTGACACCCTCAGGATCTGGACCTGCCGACCTTGTCGTGGACCTAATGATCAGAACCATCAGAGTGAGCCACGTCACGCTGGACCGAACCAGCCGTTGATCTGAAGGTGAAGGTCAGGTTGACCAGGAGATGGTCACCTGACCTCACAGGAGCTCCTCGCCACGCCAGCTCACAGGTGTGTGTCAGGGTTCCTGGACTGTTCAGGCTCACCTTTAACCAAAGTTCGCTTCAGGCCTGCAGCCGTTTCAGTTCAGGTGACCAAACTTCCTTTTTTATGGGACTTTCTCGTCTGACCACAGATGGAGACGGGATGGTCCTGCCCAACACACACACACACACACACGCACGCACGCACGCACACACACACACACACACACTCACGCACGTGCACACACACGCACGCACACACACTCACGCACACACACGCACGCACGCACACACACTCACGCACACACACACACACACACACGCGCACACACACATACACACTCACGCACGCGCACACACACACACGCACGCACACACACCCACACACCTGCACCCACACCCCCCCCACACACACACGCACACACACGCACACAGGCACACGCTCGTACGCACACACACACACACACACACACCCCCCACACACACACACACACTCACACCCACACACATCCCCCCCACACACACGCACACACACACGCACACACTCACACACGCACTCACACACACACGCACTCACCCCCCCCCCCACACACACACACACACACTCACCCCCCCCCACACACACACACACACACACACACACTCTCACCCCCCCCACACACACACACACACACACACACACTCACCCCCCCCCACACACACACACACACACACACACACTCTCACCCCCCCCACACACACACGCACTCACACACACACTCACCCCCCCCACACACACACACTCACACACAGTCTCTCTGTTGGTCCCCAGTCCAACCTTCATTGTTCTGAACGTCACATTGGAGCCGGTGTTGAAGATCTTGGACGTTCTTCGACCTGTTGGAACAGCGAAATGAAAGAGGTCCGTTTTGATTTGCACTGATGGGTCGTGACGGGACGGTCGCAGCTTCGGACCAGACGGAGGAGACGAATGCACTTAATCACACACTAGTCTGTCGAGCGCCCACGTCCCACCCTGAAGGTTCCCCAGACGTGAGCTCAGAGCTCCCCCTGGTGGACAGGAGTCCCGGTGCGGCCTGCTCCAAAACCAGGGTGTCGTGCTAAGGTTTAGCCGCGGCACGCTAACGTGAGACTGTCCTGAGCCTCAGGACGGCGTGCCAGCTCCACGTCTGCAGACGGACGTTGTGTGGCGGCGCCATGGCGTCCAGCAGCTGGTCTGACGCGTCCTGCTGCCGCGCCGGCGCCGGTGTCTGAGGGCGGCTCATCCACAGACGAGCAAACCAGCGCTCATCTTAATGTTTCGGCGCCGTTTCCTCATGAAGGAGCCTCACGTCAACGTTCCCCCAGAATAAAGCATCAGCAAAGCGGCGTCAGGCTGGAGGGCTTTGGCCACGCCCCCTCCACTGATGGAGACCAGCTCCTCCGGGGGGACGGCGGTAGAAATGGCTTCCATGCTGAACTTGCACTGCCCCAAATTAAGCACCCGTGATACTTAAGAGAACGTTGCCTTTGATGTCAGATCCAGATAAGCTTTGAAGTGTACAGACAGGAATGTTGATCCGAGCGAGGAGATCCTGGACATTGAAGTTGACCGTCTTTGCTTCCATTGTCAGATCGGCGTATTCCTGAGGCGCACCGCGCGAGTAAAGGCAGCTGAAACCGACGGCGGTCCAAATATTCTCAACCCAAAAGTGTCTGAAGCTTTAAAGCGACAACGGCTTCTTTTCTTTTAACCTTTTGTATTTTTTCTACATGATATATTTAAAATTGTTCAAGCTTTCTTCCTCGTTAGAGTCCCACCCTTTTTAGCGCTCCACGATCCCGTCTGATGCTAGCGTGCTAGCGTCGCTCCTCCCTCCTGATGGACTCCAACCAGTGCCGATCGCCATGGAAACCCCTGAAGGGACAGTTCCGCCGAAATCTGCCGTCTTCCACCGTGTTCTGACGTGGAGCCCAGGGCCGGCAGACCCGGAGGTCCTCAGCCATATGCTCTCGTGTTGGGGGCATTGGCGTCTCCAGCGGCTCCCCCGACTCCCCCGACTCCCCCGACAATTAGCATCAATTAGCATCAAAGTCATTTTAATTTGACGCTTCTGAACGAACCAAGAATCACAGGTGGGGAACCGCTGGAGTAAAGGACCACATGTGGACCAGGATCTGGGAGGAGCCTTGATTCAGGGGCCTCAGAAAGGATCAGCTGGGGAGGGGGGGGTTCTGGATCAGCTGGGGGGTTCTGGATCAGCTGGGGAGGGGGGGGTTCTGGATCAGCTGGGGGGTTCTGGATCAGCTGGGGAGGGGGGGTTCTGGATCAGCTGGGGGGTTCTGGATCAGCTGGAGATGTGGCGTTGGAACAGGATGTCCTGATGTCTTCGAGGTCTTGGACCATACGGAGACTCTTTGATGCTTTGTCTGTCCTCGTCCTTTGATCTGAAACCAACTGATGCAGGGACGCCTGTCTCGCCCCCCCGTCTGTCCCGCTGATGGACGCCTGTCTCGCCCCCCGTCTGTCCCGCTGATGGACGCCTGTCTCGCCCCCCCGTCTGTCTCGCCCCCCCGTCTGTCTCGCCCCCCCGTCTGTCTCGCCCCCCCGTCTGTCCCGCTGCTGGACGCCTGTCTCGCCCCCCCGTCTGTCCCGCTGCTGGACGCCTGTCCCGCTGATGGACGCCTGTCTCGCCCCCCCGTCTGTCCCGCTGCTGGACGCCTGTCTCGCCCCCCCGTCTGTCCCACTGCTGGACGCCTGTCTCGCCCCCCCGCCTGTCTCGCCCCCCCGTCTGTCCCACTGCTGGACGCCTGTCTCGCCCCCCCGCCTGTCTCGCCCCCCCGTCTGTCCCGCTGATGGACGCCTGTCTCGCCCCCCCGCCTGTCTCGCCCCCCCGCCTGTCTCGCCCCCCCGTCTGTCTCGCCCCCCCGCCTGTCCCGCCCCCCCGCCTGTCTCGCCCCCCCGTCTGTCCCACTGCTGGACGCCTGTCTCGCCCCCCCGCCTGTCTCGCCCCCCCGTCTGTCCCGCTGATGGACGCCTGTCTCGCCCCCCCGCCTGTCTCGCCCCCCCGCCTGTCTCGCCCCCCCGTCTGTCCCGCTGCTGGACGCCTGTCCCGCCCCCCCGCCTGTCTCGCCCCCCCGTCTGTCCCGCTGATGGACGCCTGTCCCGCCCCCCCGTCTGTCCCGCTGCTGGACGCTGCGGCGGTCAGGCTGAATGTTCTATGCACTGAGGTTAATGTTGGGAGCGCTCGGCTCCCTGTGAACAAATGTCCCCGGTCGTGCTCGTTGCCCTGGTAACGGCGGGACGTCCCCCAGCAGGTCCCTGTTGGACGGGTTGGAGGCTCTCTTCCTATTGTGATGACAATTGTAAATGCCCAGAATGCACCTGTCTCCGGAGAGGCTGGCGTTCTGGAGCCGGTGGAGCGCCGCGTCAGGCGTGACCATCCTGTATAGTTGTACTTTGATTTCCTGTCACCTTCCTTTGATCTTCACTGCTCTGCTTAATCAGACACTTCTGAGGTGTTCACTAATAAAGCTGTTTGGAATAAACTCCCTAAATGCTGTTTGTCTTCCTGAGCAAAACCCGCACGTGCTCATCAGTCATCTCACGGTGGGGCCCTAACGAGCACGGGGGCGTGGCCAGGGGCCGCCACCTGTAAGGGGCGTGGCTTGTCTGGAAGAAGTGGCTAATTAGCAGAAAACTTGTGAAAATGTTTTGATGATTCGGACAGACGCCAGAAGAGAACCTGGAGAGCAGCAACACTTCCGGCTGTTTAATGCTGTGAATATACTCGAGGTAAGAAGAAATGCGTTCAAACTACCGTTTCTATTATTCGGGGAAATTCGGTGCAGCTTTTTTTATTAGCAATAAGCTAACAATAAGCTAAGTTGTTCAGTAACAGTGGAGACTGCATATGTAGACATCATAAAGCATATGATGTCTACATATGCAGTCTAAAAGTTTCTATACATTTATTATATTTGTACTCTATAAGAAAAATAAACGTTAATATTTCTTTAGCTACTTAACTCTAATTTTAAGATGTGGCACAATATTAAATTGCGTTATGGAAGTTCAAGCATTTTTATTTTAAACATGATCTATGAATTGATAAATCAGTTTAATTTGTATTGAAACAAACCAAGTCCTTGTTTTACCTCCCTGTTGTAATACCCCGCGTCGGTCGGCAGGGGGCGCTAGACGCTCAGCTATGGGCCTCATCAGCTTCCTGTTTCTGCACTTGTTATTGTTGACGTCAGGAAACCGACGATCTTCAGTCTTGTAAATCTGAATATAGAGAAGTAACCGATGCAATCACGAGAATAATTATTCATCATCGGCCGTTCAAAGAAACGTTAACGTCAATCACGGAATATTTGGAATCATCGGTGCTTCTCAACGTTTAAAGAGCCGTGGAGGTCGTCGACCCGAAGGGTCACGGTGTCGGTATCTCAGCCTCATGGCGGCGGCTCTTCTCGCCGCTCGGCCTCCATCTTTAAGGCGTGACCTTGGATCTCCTCCTGAGCAGGAGACGGCCACGCCTCCAGGAAGCGTGGCTGACGGACACGTGTGCATTATGGGCTGGCCGCTGTCACCACGCGCTCTGGTGGAAAATGCTCCTGCGCGTCTGGATTCCTGGTTTCAGGAGAGTCGGGGATTTAATGTATGAGGAGAAAAGACTGAAGCTTGGAGCAGGAGCACTTGGCGAGCTCCTCGGGTGGAACGCCTCTTTATTCTGAGGACAACAACCAACCACTGGAGCGCCTCAACACCTGGAACCCCCGCTGGAACCTGAGCCCGGCGGTTAAGGTTCCTCCCATGCTTCCTTACACGTCACCTCGCCGACCTCTGTTGTAGACCCGTCTGCACGTCCGTGTCGCCGACCTGTACGAACGCCGTTTCCCTCTGTGAACATGGGACACGTATGGAGATCTCCGGAGCTGCCGAGGCCTCATCATGTATAAGTCATGTCGGCTAATTAGGCCTGTGCCCTGACCCGGGGCCGACCCCAGGAGCACAAAGAGCCTCCTCAAGGGCTTTGTACCTGTGGCTGCTTGGAGTGTAGGGTGTCCTGTGTGTGTGTGTGTGTGTGTGTGTGTGTGTGTGTGTGCGTGTGTGTGTGTGCGTGTGTGTGTGTCCTGTGTGTGTGCTGGCTGACCAGCCGTGCACGGCCCCCTTGATGTGGTAACTGGAGCACGAGGAGAAGAAACGAGAGAGCGAAAGGAGCCCCCCCCCCCGTGTAATTGGTCTGAAATGAGTTTCCACTCACTCGCTGGGCGGCGGCGGCGGGACAGACGCCGTCGGCCGGGGCCGCCGGGGGCTCCGGCCGCGACGACCTCACGCTGATCATCTCACCTGTAGAGGCTGGACCGGAGGTGAGAGCACACCTGTCCTCCAGGCCCCCAGGTGGCGCTGATGTCCTGAGGAACCACAGGCCATGAAGGTGGTTCTGCTGAGTTTGTGACCTGCACTCAGGGGAGGTCAAAAGGTCGCTGGACTAGCGTGGCGGTTGTTAAGGGAGCTCCAGCTAACAGAGGTCAAAGGTCAGCTTTCAACCTATGAATGCAGACAGTGATCACAGGTGAGTTTACCTGTTGAAGCTTTTATTCTGGAGCTTCAAAGAGCTTCAACAGCAGTTAGCATCAACAGCAGTTAGCATCAACAGCGGTTAGCATCAACAGCAGTTAGCATCAACAGCGGTTAGCATCAACAGCGGTTAGCATCATCATGGTCCTCCTCACTGTCCCTCAAACATCAAAGGAAACATGTGAGACGACTGTCATCAATGTCTCAACACACACACCTGAACCCCCCCCCCCACATGTTCTACATGGTGAGGTGTGTGTGGGGTGTGTGTGGGGTGTGTGTGGGGTGTGTGTGGGGTGTGTGTGAGGTTAAG
>JAPVLW010000017.1:1030000-1032500 GCA_027382335.1 Takifugu ocellatus | reverse complement strand
CAGAGATCAGACGCTGCCGGGCTGAGACACACCTGTGGCAACACTCCACAAACGGAGCCTTTTCAGGAGGACCGAGGGAGGACGGCACAATGGACGAGACACCAGACGAGCTGCTGCACAAATGCCACTTGTGGACACTGTTGAGGAACCAGATGTTCACGTCTCTGCAGCTTCAGTCATGTAGCACATCTGTTTGAATCCTTTTGATTGTTCTGACATCAGTGACCAGAGGTTAGTTAAGAGTGAGAGTCCTGGGGTCAGAAGGGACTGATGCTCTGCTGCTGCTGCTACTGCTGCTACTGATGCTGCTGCTACTGATGCTGCTCTGCTGCTGCTGCTACTGATGCTACTGATGCTGCTGCTACTGATGCTGCTGCTACTGATGCTACTGATGCTCTGCTGCTACTGATGCTGCTCTGCTGCTGCTGCTGCTAGTGATGCTGCTGCTACTGATGCTACTGATGCTACTGATGCTGCTGCTACTGATGCTGCTGCTACTGATGCTACTGATGCTACTGATGCTGCTGCTACTGATGCTGCTGCTACTGATGCTGCTGATGCTCTGCTGCTACTGATGCTGCTGCTACTGCTGCTGCTGATGCTCTGCTGCTACTGATGCTGCTGCTGCTGCTACTGATGCTACTGATGCTGCTGCTGCTGCTGCTGCTGCTACTGATGCTGCTGCTACTGATGCTACTGATGCTGCTGCTGCTGCTGCTGCTACTGATGCTGCTCTGCTGCTGCTGCTGCTGCTACTGATACTGCTCTGCTGCTGCTGATGCTGCTGCTACTGATGCTCTGCTGCTGCTGCTACTGATGCTACTGATGCTACTGATGCTGCTGCTACTGATGCTACTGATGCTGCTGCTACTGCTGCTGCTACTGATGCTACTGATGCTGCTGCTGCTCTGCTGCTGCTGCTGCTCTGCTACTGCTCTGCTCTCTCTGTGTGTGTGAGCAGCTGATCTGTGTGTGTGTGACTGTGTGTGTGTGACTGTGTGTGTGTGACTGTGTGTGTGTGTGTGTGTGTGCGTGTGACTGTGTGTGTGTGACTGTGTGTGTGTCAGCACCCATAGCTCATCTCTGGGTGTGTGTGTTTGTTTCTAATTCCCTGTTACATATAACCGGTCAGAGCAGCAGTGTGTCACCTCTGTTTAGCTGGGACAGGACACCTGGAAATTACACTTAACTCATAACCACAGACAGCAATCGTCTACACACACACACACACACACACACACACACACACACACACACACACCAACAGTCACAGCTATACAGAAAAGACTTGCTATACCATTAGAATGAATGTAGAAAGAGACATGAAACATTGCAGATGTCTGGTGAGACACACAATCACACACACAAATAGACACACACAATCACACACACACACAATCACACACACATATGCGAACACAGTCACACATACACACAAACAGAAAACCACTTATTCAGTACCCGTCACCCTGGCCTAATAAATAAGAATCTTGTTGTATGTGTGTGTGTGTTTGTGTCAGAGAAATTGAGTGTGTTTGGGGGGGGGGGGTGTCTGTATAAACTGTGCACTCGCTCTGGTCAGCCCCCCTAATGAAACCAATACAGATTCACTCTGCTTTAATGAACAACACACACACCTCACAGCCTCAATTTACACCAGCAATAAGACCCTGTCAGTGTGTGTGTGTGTGTGAGTGTGTGTGTGTGTGTGTGTGTGTGTGTGTGTGTGTGTGTGTGAGTGTGTGTTTTCCATGTGCTGGATGGATCTTACAGAGTCAATCTGGAAGGTGACACCTCTGATCTGACTTCTATCACCAGTAAGCAACTCTGGCAATCAGAAACTACCAAATTAATTAACACACACACACTCTCTCTCTCACTCACACACACACACACACACACACACACACACACACACACACAGACTTACACCACAGTTGACGGAACGATGAATTTGTATATTTCTGCTTCAAAGGTACAGATTCATTATCTAAACTCATGAATTAATTGACCACTGTGTGTGTGTGTGCATGTGTGTGTGTGTGCATGTGTGTGTGTGTGCATGTGTGTGTGTCTGCGTGCGTGTGTGTGCATGTGTGTGTGTCTCTGTGTGTTTGTGCGTGTGTGTGTGAGAGAGGGAGGCAGAGCGCCAGCTGAGCAAAGCCTTCTGGGATGAGCGCGTGATGAAGAGCTGGGCCTCGTCTTCATCGGCCCAGCTGCGATGACCTCAGACTGCAGCTATTTGACCCGTCTGACCCGAGTGGGTCAGAACCAGACAGGAAACAGGATCTGAGCTCAGCGCCTGGCTGGATTCTTCTTTCTGCTCCGGCATCAGAACCAAACACACCTCTCAGAACCTTTGACCTGCAACGAGGAAGCAGAACCTGCTGCGGCTGGTTGGTGCTGGTCAGGTGACGTCACTGAGACAGAGACGCACGTCTGACTTTCACCTGCCTCTCAGGTGCGAGGGCAGACAGGTGAAACACACACCAGGCAACAC
>JAPVLW010000017.1:925000-1022500 GCA_027382335.1 Takifugu ocellatus | reverse complement strand
AACTTAACGGCTGCCGATCAATGGCGAGAGGTCAGCGCGCTGATGGAAGCGCCGCGTGTTGGTTCGTGTGTTTATTTGTGTGTCCGGCTGATAGAGAGCGGAGCTTAGCACCGCCGAGGACGGCAGGGAAAAAGTGCCCAAGATTCATTTTTTCTCATCTGCTACGGAGGCGCAGGAGACTGTTATTTTTCTTGGCTTTAGCCCCCACGGCTCTAAGTGGGTATTGATCAGGGGCCTTAATGCAAACCTGTCAAATTAATGTTGAAGCTGAAGACGAGGAGCCCAGATTGCTTCAGCTTTGGAAGGAGAGCAGGATGGATGGAGGGAGGGAGGGAGGGATGGATGGATGGAGGGAGGGATGGATGATGGAGGGAGGGAGGGATGGATGGATGGATGGAGGGGTGGATGGATGGAGGGAGGGAGGGAGGGATGGATGGATGGAGGGAGGGATGGATGATGGAGGGAGGGATGGATGATGGAGGGAGGGAGGGATGGATGGATGGATGGAGGGGTGGATGGATGGATGGATGATGGAGGGAGGGAGGGATGGATGGAGGGATGGAGGGTGGATGGATGGATGATGGATGGATGATGGAGGGATGGAGGGGTGGATGGATGGATGATGGAGGGAGGGAGGTGTGTGAATAGGAATCATCACCTTTTTGACTTCTTCACGGTCTTTTTCTAGTTTGTGTTGCTGGAAGCCTGTTTTCATCAGCTCGTCACACAACAGCCGCTCCGTGACACAACAGCCGCTCCGTCACACAACAGCCGCTCTGTTACACAACAGCCGCTCCGTCACACAACAGCTGCTCCGTGACACAACAGCCGCTCCGTCACACAACAGCCGCTCCGTAACACAACAGCCGCTCCGTCACACAACAGCCGCTCCGTGACACAACAGCTGCTCCGTGACACAACAGCCGCTCTGTAACACAACAGCTGCTCCGTCACACAACAGCCGCTCCGTAACACAACAGCCGCTCCGTCACACAACAGCCGCTCCGTAACACAACAGCCGCTCCGTAACACAACAGCCGCTCCGTCACACAACAGCCGCTCCGTCACACAACAGCCGCTCCGTAACACAACAGCTGCTCCGTAACACAACACACAGCAGCGCGCCACAGCCTGCAGAGCTGCCTCCGGCCACCAGGGGGCTCCTGTCCCGTCTCGGCTGCTGTTTATCACTGTGCTGAGCTCCTTTATCCCCTTAGTTAAGTGTCGGCCGGGGTCGTTTCACATCGTGAAGAATTAAAACGGCCATGAGCAACTTTACGAGGGGGATTTTGAGGACGGAGCGGCGCCGGCTGATCTGCATGTGATCTACTGCAGCTCCGCCCGCACCAGATTATCCCGGAGACGTCGACAGCGAAGCGCGGCGCCATTGTCGGCCTTTCCTTTGTGTTTTATGGCTCCTGAGTGATGAATCCACCGTCCCGCAGTTCATATTCATGAAAATATGGAAGGTCTGAGATGACACGCGAGTAAGGTCAGAGCACGTCGATACTGGACCGTTCACACCGCCGGCGAGAACAAATCCCTGCAATCAGGTCCAGGCTGGCAGCGCCGGCGAGGAGGAGTTATAGAGGCCCTCACACGGGCCCAGCTGGGTCTGAGCAGCACCGCCACCCCAGTCCTCCCCCGACCAGCTCTGAGGACTGGTCGGAAGGGAGATATTTTATGGATATTATGGGTAAACAGTGTGTGTGTGTGTGTGTGTGTTTCCCTCTCATAGCCAGGAACCATGACGCTTCCTCGTCCCTGCTGCTTTTACTTCATTTCCCTCCTTTATTCATACCCTGGAAACTTCAGAAGCCCAAACACGATTTATTCTCATCAGAGCAGCAGAGTAATTGTTGGTTTGCTGCTGCTGCTGCTGCTGCTGCTGCTGCTGCTGCTCTGCTGCTGCTGCTGCTGCTGCTGCTGCTACTGCTGCTGCTCTGCTGCTGCTGCTGCTGCTGCTGCTGCTGCTGCTCTGCTGCTGCTACTACTGCTGCTGCTGCTGCTGCTGCTGCTGCTGCTACTGCTGCTGCTACTACTGCTGCTGCTACTGCTGCTGCTACTACTGCTGCTACTGCTGCTGCTGCTGCTGCTGCTCTGCTGCTACTGCTGCTACTGCTGCTGCTGCTGCTCTGCTGCTACTGCTGCTGCTGCTGCTGCTACTGCTGCTGCTGCTGCTCTGCTGCTACTGCTGCTGCTGCTGCTACTGCTGCTGCTGCTCTGCTGCTACTGCTGCTGCTGCTGCTGCTGCTGCTGCTGCTACTACTGCTACTACTACTGCTACTGCTGCTCTGCTGCTGCTGCTGCTACTGCTACTGCTGCTCTGCTGCTGCTGCTACTGCTGCTACTGCTGCTCTGCTGCTGCTGCTACTGCTGCTGCTGCTACTGCTACTGCTGCTCTGCTGCTGCTGCTACTGCTGCTACTGCTGCTCTGCTGCTGCTGCTACTGCTGCTGCTGCTACTGCTACTGCTGCTCTGCTGCTGCTGCTACTGCTGCTCTGCTGCTGCTGCTGCTGCTACTACTGCTGCTGCTGCTGCTGCTACTGCTACTGCTGCTCTGCTGCTGCTGCTACTGCTGCTACTGCTGCTCTGCTACTGCTGCTGCTGCTGCTGCTACTACTGCTGCTGCTGCTGCTGCTGCTACTGCTGCTCTGCTGCTGCTGCTCTGCTGCTGCTGCTACTACTGCTACTACTCCTGCTGCTGCTGCTGCTACTACTGCTGCTGCTGCTGCTACTACTGCTGCTGCTGCTACTACTGCTGCTGCTGCTACTACTGCTGCTGCTGCTGCTGCTACTACTGCTACTACTGCTGCTGCTGCTGCTGCTGCTACTACTGCTGCTGCTGCTGCTACTACTGCTGCTGCTGCTACTACTGCTGCTGCTACTGCTGCTGCTGCTGCTACTGCATTTGCATCTCCGTCTCCAAGACAAGCCTGACTCATTTTCATTTGAATGGGCGAAGAGCGCCACAGCACTTCAGCTGTAAATGTAGTGGCTGTGTGTGTGTGTGTGTGTGTGTGTGTGTGTGAGAGAGAGAGAGAGACATAAATGTATTTTGGAGAGCTGCCCCGGTGGTTCCATTACTTCTCTGTTGTGTCGCTCTGCTCATTGAAGCTGTGGACACGTCCCATCAGCAGAGGGACGGCAGCTGGACCAGAATGTTTTCCCGTTTCATTCAGCAAAGGCCAGAGGACCTTCGGGAAAAGAGAGAAAATCCTCAATAGGGGAGAAAAAAGCTGAGTGAGTGTGGGGAAGGAGGTAAAGCTCCAGCTGCAGGTGTGGGACACCTGTATCACAGTTGTATGACAGCATCAGACACCTGAGGAACAAAGCTTCTCCAGTGGAAACTGCAGGCTGATACGGTCTGTGGTCGTGTGTGTGTGTGTGTGTGTGTGTGTGTGTGTGTGATAGATGATGTGTATCAGGAAGGCAGATGTAGACTGTCAACAAGCAGGAAATCCACCAAAAGAGAGGACTGATTATGTTTAGTTATGAGTCTCTCTCACACACACACACACACACACACTCTCTCATTTTTGGGAAAGGAAATGTGTTCAGGATATTTGAGGAGACCATATGTGTCCCGTATGTCTCAAAGTAGCAGCAAAACTATGAACTTTGATGGATGAAAATAATTTTAAAAACACAAAAGAAAAGTTTTTTATACAGTGTGTGTCTGCTTGTGTGTGAGTGTGTGTGTGTGTCTGTGTGTGCCTGCTTTTGTGTGTGTGTGTGTGTGTGTGTCTCTGTGTGTGTGTGTCTGTGTGTGTGTGAGAGAGTGTGTGTGCGTGTGTGTGTGTGTGTGAGAGTGTGTGTGAGTGTGTGTGTGTGTCTGTGTGTGCCTGCTTTTGTGTGTGTGTGTGTCTCTGTGTGTGTGTGCGCACATCTGTAAGTGTGTGTGTGTGTGTGAGAGAGTGTGTGTGTGCGTGTGTGTGCGTGTGTGTGTGCGTGTGTGTGTGTGTGTGTGCTCTCCTGTCAGTTCTCATATCTATCAAATAAACCATCTCATTCACAGCAACATGACAGAAACCTAAAGCAATCTGGTCGAGCAAAAGCATTTAATTTTCAGAAGGTGGCCCAATGAATTCCTATTCACACACCCACACACACACGCACCCACACACACACACACACACACACACACAGGGAGGAGGGGAAATGTCTCTTTAGGGCCCGACTGCGGTGGGATGAGCTTTGCCACTTTAACCTCACTCGTATCTTCATGTGCGAGACACAAAACAAGCGTCACAATCAAAAATGTCATTTTCTGGACACGGTGCTGCTCCGAACGGTGCTGCTCCGAACTTTCATCGCAGGATAAACAGATGCAGCCAAACGTGCGCTGAGGAACCTGTGGGTTGGGCCGGGGGAGCGGCGGCTGCGGCAGGAGGCGGAGCCTCATCTGCGCTCTGTTTTCGGGGCTTCAGATGAAGCTCTGCTGCAGCAAACGCATCAGAGTTCGTGTTGAATCGTCTCTTCAGACCCAAAAGAAAATCAGCTGTGCTGAAACAGACCGTTAGCGTTGAAAGCTACGAGAGAGCGATGCTAAAGGCTAGCTAGCATGCTCGATGGCTGTGTGACGAGGAGCCTCCTTCTGAGACGTGAAGAACAGCTCCTGAAGATGAAATTTGCATCCACAGCAGCAACACACTCGAGCCAGGCCTGAAGACACACACACACACACACACACGCACACACACCGATGATTGGATTGCTGCCCCGCGTGTGTGCTGTGCCTTTGAAAACTGTTCTTACCGCTGGCCAGATGATGTGAGCATTGTGTCGGACACAATGGTGCCGGTGTTGCTGCTAGCATCAGGTGTGTGTGTTGCTGTTCAATCCCCACATCAAAAGAACTATTTTAGTTTGGCTTAATTGAATCTAGAAGTGTAACAGTGTGTGTGTGCGTGTGTGTGTGTGTGAGCGTGTGTGTGTGATGTCATCTGGGGATTAGGTGATTGGTGAGTAGCTGCATGATGCCTTCAAGTGTGTTTGCATGTGTCAGCCTATTAATTGAATGGCTTCTGAGAGCTCTCAGAGCCGTGTGACTCTGTGTAGCACCTGTGGCAGCGGCGCCACAGGTGCTACACAGCAGCGTGTGTGTACGAGTGTGTTTGATGTGAAGTATCGACACCTCAGGATTTAGCAGCACACACCAGCACAACAACACACAAGTTGAAGTTGAGACAAACACTCTTTCCATTCTAAGCTGAGACAAAGAGAAGCTCTGTGTGTGTGTGTGTGTGTGTGCGTGTGTGTGTGTGTGTGTGTGTGTGTGTGTACAGAGAGATGGATGATGATAACGATATTCTGTACATCTAGAGAGACGTATTGAGACTGTACAGATGTGCATCCAGAGATAAAACAGATGTTACTGAGGTTCATAAAAGCAACAAACGGCAGCAATAATGTGCAGATGTGATTATGACTGTTGTTACTGTTGTTGTTATTGTTGTTATTGTTGTTGTTATTGTTGTTATTGAGGGCAGCTGCGCTCCAGAAGGAGGAGCATCAATGACAGAAGCCTCGTTTTTGTGTCACTGCTCTGCTCCTTCGTTGCAGCGCAGCATGGCGGCGCAGCATGGCGGCGCAGCATGGCGGCGCAGCATGGCGGCGCAGCACAGCATGGCGGCGCATAGTAGCGCAGCATGGCGGCGCAGCATGGCGGCGCATAGTAGCGCAGCATGGCGGTGCAGCATAGCAGCGCAGCATGGCGGTGTAGCGCAGCATGGCGGTGCAGCATAGCAGCGCAGCATGGCGGTGTAGCGCAGCATGGCGGTGCAGCACGGCGGTGCAGCATGGCGGCACAGCATAGCAACGCAGCACGGCGGTGCAGCGCAGCACGGTGGTGCAGCGCAGCATGGCGGTGCAGCATGGCGGTGCAGCATGGTGGTACAGCGCAGCATGGTGGTACAGCGCAGCACGGCGGTGCAGCGCAGCATGGCGGTGCAGCGCAGCATGGCGGTGCAGCATGGCGGTGCAGCGCAGCATAGCGGTGCAGCGCAACACGGCGGTGCAGCGCAGCATGGCGGTGCAGCGCAGCACGGTGGTGCAGCGCAGCATGGCGGTGCAGCATGGCGGTGCAGCATGGCGGTGCAGCATGGCGGTGCAGCGCAGCATAGCGGTGCAGCGCAGCATGGCGGTGCAGCGCAGCATGGCGGTGTAGCGCAGCATAGCGGTGCAGCGCAGCACGGCGGTGCAGCGCAGCATGGCGGTGCAGCGCAGCACGGCCCCCCCCCCCCCAGCTCCTCCTCCTCGCCGTCTGTCTCACTGCTGAAAGCTGCTTAAATGTCCTGCTTTGATCTTCTGTCTTTAACTGCTGGAAACGGGAGCTGCGGCGCTTTAAAAGATTTGCTCCGCCGGGGATTTTCTGCTACTTTTCCGGGTGTTTTAAAGGAGCTTGGCTCCACGAGCGCCACATCGGCGCCGTGGGACGGGCAGGGACGCGTCCATCTGCTTCACTCAGGAAATGAAAAGAACTTTGGTTGGAAGAGTTGAGCGATTACGCTCTGACCCCCGGTGCATCGCGGGGTAATTCTCCAGAAAATACCCCACTTTACTGTTCTTAGTATAATTAAGAAAAATCAATTCACTTATGACTCGACAGCACGTCCAGATCTGCAGCTTTGGAGTCCAACTAAGACAAAGTGGCAGAGTGCAGCCAAATCTGCATTAGTGCTGAGGGGGGGGGCAGGGAATCCAGAACACCAGCTCAGGAGTGTGTGTGTGTGTGTGTGGGTGTGTGTGTGTGTGTGTGTGTGTGGGTGGGTGTGTTTAAATCTGGTTTTGACTGAAATCATCAAAAATGAGTTTTTGTTCTGAGTGAATTCTGGTTCCACTGTGAATAAATGCAAACCTGGTGGTTCTGATCATGGAACCCCCCCACTCCCGAACGCCGCTCGTCCTGGTCCCAGAAAGTTTCTGGGACCAGGACGAGCGGCGTTCGTCCACCATGATGACTGCAGCAGAAGATCCATGTCCTCGCAGCCTTTATTGGAACTGCTGATTTATGTGTGTACAGGTGCTCCACCTGCACGCGTGTGTGTGTTTCTCTTTGCACATTAGCGGTAATTATAGTCAGTAATAACCTTAACGAGGAGACTGGGACAGGCTGCGTTCAGAGCAGCAATTACAAGTTAATCAGCTCGCATGTTGTTGGGAGTAATTATGGGAAGAGGATTTAGATCTGAGATACTCCTCACGGCTGTGTGTGTGTGTGTGTGTGTGTGTGTGTGTGTGTGTGTGTGTGTGTGTGTGTGCGCGCGTTGAGTTTTGCTGCTATTGATGCACTAAGAATCTTCACCTGGCTGACCGGGAGACGCTGAAGCCTTTCATGGTTAAAGTGGGCGGAGTTAGCAGCGGTTTGGCTGCCAAACACATGGAGCCTGAGGTGCTAACGGTCGGGCTCTGGCACTCATACACACACTTTAATTGTATGTGTTGTTAACGAGCCACAGAGGAAATGAGGGAGAGAAAGGTGGAACCATGTGATCTCCCGCCGTTCTTCTTCACCAGAACCACCTGCAGCAGGTGGCGCCTGTAGAGAAACGCCGTTGTCTGACTGACCTTCAGTGAGAGGGAGGACAAGGCTAATTAGCCTAATTAAAGATGTAGGTGTGTCTTTACCTGCACTGTTGTCCCCGTTGTTGCTTCACGTCAGCTTGTGTCACCTTTGATGAATCAGTATCGGTGTGTGTGTGTGTGTGTGTGTGTGTGTGTGTGTTAGTGACCTGTCTGTGAGCAGAGGGGGGGTCACATGGCCTCTAATTACTGCAGCGGTGACGGCAGGAGACACCGGGGTCAGAGGTCAACAGCTGGGTTGTCCTGGACACATGGCGCTCACACAGGTGTCCAGGCGGTTCTGAAGGTCAAATGATCGTTCACCTGCTTGGTTTTCAACCTCCAGCTCCAGCGTTGCTAACGGGAACGGCAGCATCATGTGACCCAAACTGGGAGTTTTTCATTAACAAGCATGTTAAAATAACAATAAACAAGAGTGAGTGAGATAAACGTTCAAGAGCTTCTGACAGACTGACAATTCTAATTGAAAAGCAGTAAATATGTTCCACACTCGACAAAATTGGTCAAAACTAATTAAATCAGCTTTTCAAACAATTGAAATCGGCCGCTCTCGTCTCCAACACTTGTAACATATAGAACAGAGCAGAGGATAATTAAGTGTAGCGGAGGGACGTCTGACGGGGCCCCGTCCCCCGTGACCACGGGGCTCCTGATTGGGATTAATTGGCCTGATTGATTTTGGAGTGGCGTTCTTTCGTTAATCCCCCATTAATGAGGCAACAATTAAAACAGTCATTTGCATGGAACGTCCTCGTCCGCAGAAACGTCCCGTCTCAGCTCACAGGACGGACATTTTCCTGTCCCTCCAAACCTCTCGGTCCCCACAAGGTGTTCAGGCCCCCTAGGGTCCCTGTTTGGTGACAAAAACAAGAACACACACACACGCGCTCGTCCCGGCTACATACACACAGCGTGTCGGTGCCCAGGTGATTTATGGGAAATGTGGGCGTCGGCTCTGTGACCCTGAGACGGCGCTCCACGTGCGACCCGGCGTGCCTCCATATGCTCGCTCTCACTCAGGAGCAGCCATCACTCGCAGGAATACGACTCGCGGGGGCCAAAGATGCAGGGGTCCGGGGGGCCGTCCTTGGGGCTGATTGGCTGAGAGTTGTCAAGCGATCAGAGTGGGGGGGGCGCCCCCCCCCCACAAAATCAATTTCAATCAACGTGGAGATGCAATATTATCAAATGTCACGTCCACCACGCCCCCCCACTAAAAATTATTCCTGACAGCCACTTGGTGACTTAATTAAGTGCAAAAAAAGGGGGACAAGGAGAGGGGGGGGGGGGGGGGGGATTGGGGGGGGCACCTCAATGGGTCAGTTGGTCTTTTTGTCTGGTTGAATGGTCGTATTGACAAGGCCTCAGAATGATGGTCTCACAGGGGAACCGTTGGGGGGGGGCACAAAGATGGGGAGTGGGGAAGGACAGGAACGGACCGAGTAAACTGGAAGTTTATTGACACGGACACAGGCACACACACTCACATTCACACACACACTGAAACACGGACACTCACACACACGGACACACTAACACACTCACACACACACATGGACAAAAACACTCACACTGACACACACACGCACACTGACACACACACACACCCTGCACACAAACACTCACACACACTGACACACACACACTCACAGAAACACACACACACTCACTGACACAGAAACACACACACACACACACACACACTCACAGAAACACACACACACTCACTGACACAGAAACACACACACACACTGACACACACGCACACACTGACACACATGCACACACTCACTGACACACAAACACTCACACACACTGACACACACACACTCACAGAAACACACACACACTCACTGACACAGAAACACACACACACACTGACACACACGCACACACTGACACACATGCACACACTCACTGACACACAAACACTCACACACACTGACACACACACACACACTCACTGACACACAAACACTCACACACACTGACACACAAACACACACTCACTGACACACAAACACACACACGTCTTGATATTGAAATGATTCCCTGGGAAATAAATCACATTTCGATTGGCTGGTAATTGCTGAGGATCGATCAACATGTTCTGTTCAACCCTCGGTGGGATTCTCTTCCCTTTGTCTGGCCCACACACACACACACACACACACACACACACACACTCACATTGGGTCCATGAACCTCGGGGGAAAACTGAGCCCTGATTGGATGAATCAGTAAACATGAGCTGCTGATTGTTCTTATGCAGATTGATGTGAAGGGAGCAGATTGCTGAGGAAAAGAGAGACGACAGACAGATGAAAGAATATCAAAGACACTGCTATTATAACTGCAGCTAATATCAAAGACACTGCTATTATAAGTGCAGCTAATATCAAAGACACTGCTATTATAACTGCAGCTAATATCAAAGACACTGCTATTATAACTGCAGCTAATATCAAAGACACTGCTATTATAACTGCAGCTAATATCAAAGACACTGCTATTATAACTGCAGCTAATATCAAAGACACTGCTATTATAACTGCAGCTAATATCAAAGACACTGCTATTATAACTGCAGCTAATATCAAAGACACTGCTATTATAAAGTGCAGCTAATATCAAAGACACTGCTATTATAACTGCAGCTAATATCAAAGACACTGCTATTATAACTGCAGCTAATATCAGCGTCTTTGATATTAGCTGCACTTTATAAACGTGGTCACAAGCACGTCACCGTTCCAGCGGTTTAATGTTGATGGCTCCACTTTTTAAAAGGCTGTCTGAATCACGAGTGAGTTATTCTGATCAATGCTGCTATCAGTCAGTGTTTAGACGCCCCCCCACTTTAAAGTATGATTTATAAATGGCCGGGGGTCGTTACCGGGCTGCGGGGGCCTGATCAGGCTAAATGAGAACGGCCTTTCTACACGTGTTCTCTGGATGACAGCGACAAGCAGGTTGTCAATACAGAAATGACCCTGCTGGAGGGCTGGAAACACACAGGCAGCACCCCCCCCCACCCCCCCCCCACCCCCGCCCCTACAGACAGACACACGAGTCTGGATCCTGACAGACCACATGTGGGCTGAAGAGGTCCAAACTGAGGACACAGACCCAAGACTTCCTCAGGGGTTAAAAGCCTGAAACAAGCATGAAAGAGGCTGCAGACGTTTCAGCAGGAGTGTGCAGCACAGCTGGATGTCAGTGGGTCGGTGGGCGGGTCAGTGGGTGGGTCGGTCGGTGGGTGGGTCGGTGGGTCAGTCAGTCGGTGGGTCAGTGGGTGGGTCAGTGGGTGGGTGGGTCGGTCGGTGGGTCAGTCAGTCGGTGGGTCAGTGGGTGGGTCAGTGGGTGGGTGGGTCGGTCGGTGGGTGGGTGGGTCGGTGGGTGGGTCAGTGGGTGGGTGGGTCGGTCGGTGGGTGGGTCAGTGGGTGGGTGGGTGAGTCAGTGGGCGGGTGGGTCAGTCAGTCAGTGGGTGGGTGGGTGAGTCAGTGGGTGGGTCAGTGGGTGGGTGGGTGGGTCAGTGGGCGGGTGGGTCAGTCAGTCAGTGGGTGGGTGGGTGAGTCAGTCGGTGGGTGAGTCAGTCGGTGGGTGGGTCAGTGGGTGGGTCAGTGGGTGGTTGGGTCAGTCAGTGGGTCGGTGGGTGGGTCAGTGGGTGGGTGGGTGAGTCAGTCGGTGGGTCGGTGGGTGGGTCAGTGGGTGGGTGGGTCAGTCAGTCTGATCCCGGCAGCCCTCAGACACGTTGCTGGTCTGTTCACCTTCTCAGGTCTCACCAGTGTGTATCCTCACCTTCTCTGCCACAGTTGCTGCTGGAGTTCAAGAAAAGAACAACAACAACAACAACAACATGTCTGTGAACTACAAAACTATTGTGATCGTTCTGAGATGAGCTGATGACTTTGAAGCAGGTTTGTTTTCAATTGCATCTGATTTCAACCTGCTTACGGGACACACACCTATCTACACACACACACACACACACGTATGGGACACACACCTATCTACACACACACACACACGTATGAGACACACACCTATCTACACACACACACACACGTATGGGACACACACCTATCTACACACACACACGCACGTATGAGACACACACCTATCTACACACACACATGCACGTATGGGACACACACCTATCTACACACACACACACACACGTATGTGACACACACCTATCTACACACACACACGTATGGGACACACACCTATTTACACACACACACACACACATGTATGGGACACACACCTATCTACACACACACACACGTATGAGACACACACCTATCTACACACACACACACACGTATGGGACACACACCTATTTACACACACACGTATGGGACACACACCTATTTACACACACACACACACATGTATGGGATACACACCTATCTACACACACACACGTATGAGACACACACCTATCTACACACACACGTATGGGACACACACCTATTTACACACACACACACACACATGTATGGGACACTAACCTATCTACACACACACACACACGTATGGGACACTCACCTATCTACACACACACAGACACACACACACCTAAGGGTGCTCTGTGTAAATAAGCATGCCTGCACTCCTGTAGGGAGGTCAGAACATCCATCCATCTAGACCTGCCTAGGGTCATAACACACACACACACACACACACACACACACACACCCCTGGACAGTACTTTGTTTTCCTACATCTCTGCTTGTCATCTCTAGTGTTACACATCCAAAACACTTTCTGAACACACCACTAAATGATGTCTGCAGGCTGTAGTGTGTGTGTGTGTGTGTGTGTGTGTGTGTGTGTGTGTGTGTGTGTGTGTGTGTGTGTGTGTGTGTGTGTGTGCCCAGACTCTGCAGGTGTTTGCAGCTTGAATCATCTCTCAGGAACAGTAACTTCAGCATTTGGGAGGTTGATTTTATGTTTTGGAGGATTAAAGCTGCTTCTGCTGTGTTGTGTTGACTCTGTGAAGACCTTCTTCTCTTCTCCCTCCATCCATCTATACCTCCATCAGCAGATGGAGGTATAGATGGATGGAGTGATGGCATGAAGGGCTGGTTCTTTATGGGCCTCGTGACCTATCTGAGTCTGAATTTGTACTATTGTGTGATGTTCTTCAGGGGTCTTTTAGCCCTACACAGCATATATAACACACACACACAAACACACACACACACAAATAAATCAGTCGTTTTAAACACAACATCAAATAACTGCTGGTTATGGAGAGACTATAGCAGGTGTATTTACCTTCCTCGTCATCACTTAGCAGCATCCAGTCTGTCTGTGTGTGTGTGTGTGTGTGTGTGTGTGTGTGTGTGTGTCTGTGTCTGTGTGTGTGTGTGTGTGTGTGTGTGTGTGTGTGTGTGTGTGTGTGTCTGTGTGTGTGTGTGTGTGTGTCTGGAAGCTTTTAGCTGGTCAGAAACTAAGCAATTGCTCTCTAACTGTAGGACAGAGACCTCATATTGTTGTTCTGTGCCCCCCCCCCCCCCCCACACACACACACTCTTCTTTCATGTTCTTAAATATTGATAAGTAGCTCTGCAACATTAATATCTTAGATGGCTTACAAGAACACTTAAATAACCCCCCCACCCCCCACTTGTTTTTCATCTCTGTAATGTATTTGTCTGTTTGGGGAGTGTGTGTCTGTATTTGTGTATTTATGTGGATGTGTGTGTGTGTGTGAATTTATGTGGGTGTGTATTTGTGTGCACGTGTGTGTGTGCGCGTGCATGTGTGAGGACCAATATTAAATCACTTTTTTAATAGTTTTTTCAACAGAAGGTTAGAATATTGTGATCCAGACGTCAGTTCTTCTGCTCACACAATCAATAAATGATCAATAAATCATTCAGATCAACACTCAAACAGGAAGTGATGAGCTCAGAAAATGAAGATAAAATAAAAATAAAATAAAAACCTCAAAATCAAAGACCAAACGGAAGTAAAACAGGAAAAGATATGAGAGAGTGACAGGAAGAGACCCCAGGATGGTTTCACTTACAAGACAAGTGTTTTTGTGTGTGTGTGTGTGTGCGTGTGTGTGTGTGTGTGCGTGTGTGTGTGTGTGCGTGTGTTTAACCCTGCTGAGGGACGACAGAGTTTAAAGGGATTAGAAGAGGATTAAGGACCAACTGGGAGGGATTAGTCCCACTTTTCCCAACTGTGCACATAACAGTTACCACACACACACACACACTCCCACACACACACACACACACACACACACGCACACACACACACTCCCACACACACACACACTCCACACTGAACATTGATGCTTGCTAAAACTAAAATAAGAAATAAACATGTTACATCATGTGTGTGTGTGTGAGTGTGTGTGTCTGTAGCTGTGTGGGTGTTTTGTTTCTGTATGTTTCTTTGTGTGTGTGTGTGTGTGTGTGTGTGTGAGTGTGTGTGTGTGTGAGTGTGTTGTTCCCCAGAGGAAGCCAAATGGAGAAGAGTGATCGACCAACACACAGTGAGGTTCATCAAAGTCACGGCTGCAGCGGCGCTCATTTTTCATTGGCTGAGGGGTCCTGAGCACCTGTGACTCTCCCACCTGAGAGGGAGGGGGAGCCTGGGGGGGGCAAGAAAGATACATGGGGAGAGTCGTTTGGGGGGGTTAGTTGGGACAGTTTGAACGACAGCGTTCTCCCTTTTACATTTCACACCCGGACGCTCCCCACACGGGGGGGGGGGGGGGGGGGGGGGGTTGTTTTGCTCAAGGGAGAAAGATGAGGAGATATATTCTACAGACGTTATTATATGTTTACCTTGTTTGGGGCTCCCAGGACATGAGCACACACACACACACACAGGCACACACACGCAGGCACACACACACAGGCACACACACGCAGGCACACACACACAGGCACACACACGCAGGCACACACACGCAGGCACACACACACAGGCACACACACGCAGGCACACACACACAGGCACACGCACACAGGCACACACACACTCTTTTTGAAAATAACAACACAATTCGATGAGTGATCCAGATTATTGTTTATCCAGATTATTTTTACATTTTAAAGTGCTGAATTTGCGGCTGTGTAACATTTTGGTGTAAGATCCTTTTCCAATGCTAATAAATCGACAGTTGCAGCAAATATCGGGCGATGAATTCAAACAGCCGTGATACCAGATCACGACCTCTCGTGTCCGACAGGCGCTTCACGTTAGCACGTTAGCGCGTTAGCGTTGGTGTCCGTCATTTGTTGTGGAATTCCGTCATCATCCAACATATTTGCGTCTTTTGTCAGGAGAATCTGAACCTTCCGTTTCTGTGCTGGTGGATCCAGTCCGGTGGTTCTGAGCTGATACCGGGTCTCTCCTGCAGGAGCTTCCTGAAGGTCAGAGGTCAGTTCACGTATTTCTTCTTCTAAACTCAGAAACCATGACAACCACCAAGGAGAACACGTAAGGAAAAGTGTCACCATGTTCCTCAGTCATGACGGTCGAGACACAAACAGCATCTCTCAATCAACAACAACAACAGAGTGTGTGTGTGTGCTTGTGCGTGTGTGTGTGTGTGTGCACGTGCGTGTGTGTGTGCTTGTGTGTCACCTGCAGCAGGTTGAGGTCATCATAACTGTGTGATGTCCATCGCCGCCTGTCAACACACGTTTGATTGTACGCATAGCTTGCCGTTGCCCCCGGCGATGGTAACCCAGCGCCTGTCCGCTGTACTACACGCTGTACTGGAGCCATCACTCAGACACTGTCACACACACATCACACAACACATATAAATAGACACAACGTGACAGAAACACACTCGCACAGTCCAGTGCACACACACACACACACACACACACACACACCCTCCTGCTGGTGGACTTCAAACACACACAGACACACAAAGAAACACACTCACTCATTCACAACAGACGATTTGCACTGGAAATGAAGCTAATCCATCACCTGGAACACACACGTGCACACTCGTGCACGGAGCCGGCAGGCGTCCTCACCTTCACAGCTCACCTGCTATCATCGTTGCATCCGTGCCTGCTGGACGCTGGCTGCACTGATGAATTCATGAATGCACGTGTGACACACACACACACACACGCACACACACACACACACACACACTGTGTTGGGGAGACGTGCACCGCTGTCCGTGTTGGCGCCAGCAGGGACACAGCGTTGTGTGTTTGGGACGGCCCATCGGACCATCAGCTTCCCTGACGGACCAGAGCTGAGCCTCCACACACTCGCGTGTCGGAGCCCCAACCGGACCAGAACCGGGCGGAGCAGAACTCACACAGCTCCTCGGAGAACCCCCAGACTGTGTTATGACAAATGTGGGCCAGCAGCGGCGGCGGTCTGGTCCAGCAGCTGACCGAAGGCTACGGCGGCGGCGGCTCGTTACTGGGCTGTAAATTCAGCGGACGGCTCCCGTCTCTCGGTATCGATCCGCTCCGTCACCTTGAACCTCACTATTGACACACGGGCCGGGCTGAATGGGCCCAGAGTGGCAATTTACAGAGCCCCAATTATGACATTCATAGATGATGTCACAACAGGGGACTGTCAGGGGACTGTGTGTGTGTGTGTGTGTGTGTGTGTGTGTGTGTGTGTGTGTGTCCTCTCCTTCCTCAGACAGATGGTTCACTGGACCGGGCCAGGGCCAGAACACGTTCCGTGATGCTGCACGCTCCCTGTTCATGGTGTAATAACAGTGTAATTACAACGACAGCACTCCAGACCCAGAGTGAGGTCTAAACAGTGTTTCGTGTCGGGACGACTGCCCGGGTCGTGGGTTCGAAGCCTTGTTCCGGTGCATTTGCAGGTGAAACCAACTGGTACCAGTCTGGGGCAACCAGTGCTGTGCTGGGAGCCTGTGACGTCATCAAAGCCGCGGCAGCAGCTGCAGCGGAAGGTAAACGTGGCAGCTTTGGGTTGATGGAACGAGCAAATGAAGCCGAGTTTTGTCAAATATTGATGATGTGAGGAGCAAACGTGGGGTCGCGACCTTCACATCAAACACGCAGCCATATTACATTACAAATGCATCTCAAACTCAAGTCATATCACATAACCATCGGTAATACTGTAGTCACAATCCACTGATGAGATCATAAAACACACACACACACACTGACACACACACCCACACACACACACACACACTGACACACTCCCGGGGGCCTGAGGGCTCTCATGTTGACCGTTGAGGATACGGGTCAGGGCAAAGACAGAGAGGCTCTCAGTGGCCTCCACAGATGGCCCCACACACACACACACACACACACACACACACACACTGGGAGGTCAGGGTTCACCTGGAAGAGCTCTGGTCACCCTCCATCCATCAGTTTTATTACTGAGCTGTGTCACAACACTGAATGGATGCAGATGCAACAAAGAAGAACAGAAAAACAGAGAAAGAGGTCAAGTTTGAAGAACACACACACACACACACACACACACACACAAACCACACACACACACACACAGCTCCTTTGCCTGTGCACCTTAACTCCTGCTGTGAGTGTGTGTGTGTGTGTGTCTGAGTGACTTCATCATCAGGCTGGACTTCAGACGGTCTGTCTCATTTCCCCAGTTGTCCCCGGGGACGCCGGCAGCCATTTTGTCCTGTCACTCCCCGTCCTCTTTTCGCCCGTTTCATGTCCAATAATGACAGTTTAATTTGCCAGCCAATTAGACCTGAGCGGTATTTAAATGAGCCAATCAGGACGGCGTGACAGGATGAGCAGCCTGGTTCGTTGAGGTCGACTCTTCTTCCGTCCTCGACACCTTCCAGCGTTTCTGCTCCCGCTGAAACCAGACGGCTGCCGTTCCGATTTTAGTATGAGAAGTAAAACAGGAGCGCGATGGAACAAAGAGCCTGAGGGGCGGAGCCTAATCCGCTTCCTTTCTGTGTAAATAAGGTCTAAGCATCTTATCCTGCTCATTTCTATAATGGCCAACTTTACTGAAATACTGCATTGATAAGCGTGTGTGTGTGTGTGTGTGTGTGTGTGTGGGAGAGCTTGTTGATTAAACAGTCCCTTTAATCTTTTCCTGCGTCTCTAAGATCCCGACTCTAACGGCTTTTTAATACTGGTAAGTAAAAATAACCTGCGTCTAATATCTTTAGATTAAATACATCTTTTAACGTCCGGCTCAACCCTGCTGTGCTGCTTTAAGCTCACACACACACACACACACACACACACACACACACACACACACACACACACACACACACACACACACACACACTCTTTTAATCATAACTGTACTTAAAAATATTAAATGTAGCTGGAATGTTTTGTGAATTGCATTTTTAAATGTGACCTTTGACCTGTGGGGCCTTTTGGCCCCCTGATTAAATAACTCTGCTTGATGAGTTTCCTCAAACCTCCAATGATCCGATTCAGTGTTTGAACCAGTCGGAGGAACCTGTTAGAGAAATGAGACCAAAGGTGGCTCCCCTCTCCGACCTTTGATGTCTTTGATGTCCCACCTCACACAGATCCTGATGGATAGATAGATGGATGGATGGATGGATGGATGGATGGACGGACGGACAGTTGGCTAGATAGCTAGTTACTTAATTACCTAATTAGCTAGTTACCTAGATAGCTATTTGGCTAGTTAGCTAGAGAGCTCCTTGGCTAGCAGGCCTGGTTCAGGCCCCATCCTCCTGTAGACCTGCAGCTCTCCTAACGAGCAGAAGCTCCCATTGGGTTCCATTAACTTTGATTACTCCTCATTATTTACTTCCAGCTCTGCTGTTGTTATTGTCTCCGCTCGCTCACAGAAGCAACGCAGGAGTGTGTAGATCTGGACACACTCAACAAAGCTCCTCAAAGAGCCACAGAAAGAGTCGGTAATAAAGATTAAACAGTGAAATGAAGCTTTAGATTTCAAGAAAAGCCTAAAGGACAGTGTGTGTGCGTGTGTGTGTGTGCGTGTGTGTGTGCGTGTTTGTGTGTGCGTGTGTGTGTGTGTGTGTTTGTGGGGACTTGGGGAAGTTTCAACACTCCAGCATGAACATTTTATTTAAAAGCTTAATCAGAGAAAAGAAAACCACATGGTGATGAGGAGGAGGAGGAGAGGGGAGAGAGGAGCACCTCTCTCCCCTCTCCTCTCCCCTCCTCTCCTCTCCTCTCCTCTCCTCTCCTCTCCTCTCCTCTCCTCTCCTCTCCTCTCCTCTCCCCTCCTCTCCTCTCCTCTCCTCTCCCCTCTCCTCTCCCCTCCCCTCCTCTCCTCTCCTCTCCTCTCCTCTCCTCTCCTCTCCTCTCCCCTCCTCTCCTCTCCTCTCCTCTCCCCTCTCCTCTCCCCTCCTCTCCTCTCCTCTCCTCTCCTCTCCTCTCCTCTCCTCTCCTCTCCCCTCCTCCTCCTCCTCTCCTCCTCTCCTCCTGCTCCTCCCTCCAGCTCTTCTCGCTCTTTCCTACTTCAGCTTCAGAGTCTTCGCTCTTCTCAACACAGCAGAAACATTTGATCCCTCAGGGTGTGACACTCCCTCAGAACCTCAGAACCTTGGAACCTCAGAACCTTGGAACCTTGGAACCTCAGAACCTTGGAACATGCTTCTGTCCTTCTCCGCCACACTTGTTCTGGCACAGACGGCGTGCTCCACACTAATGTCACCCATGGTGGCCATACAGGCCAAATCACCACAGCCGCTGTGTGTGTGTGTGTGTGTGTGTGTGTGTGTGTGTGTGTGTGTGTGTGTGTGTGTGTGTCAGAAGCCGACTGAGGAGGAATGCAGCTCTGAGGCCTAATTTCACCAGCGCCTCCTCCTAATTGCGCCGCTCCTCCGTCACTCGCTCCCTCCCGTCTGCAGCTCTGCGGCGCTCCGAGGTACAAAAGAAGAAGGTTCTAATTTCATTCGGGCTTGTCTTAGGACAACTCTTAGATGTTTAATTCTATCCCAATTTCATGTAATCAGGTGAAAGGCTCCCCCAGAGGGGGGCCGATGCAGGCCAGGACCAGCCTGTGCTATTTGCAAATGTAATTGCTCCGCCTTCATTCAGCTTTCCCTCATGTCGTTCCTCTCTTTCTCCATTTTGCCCTCTGTTATCTCCAAATCCTTCTTTCTCTTTTCATCCAAATCCTCCTCCTCCTCCTCCTCCTCCCCTCTGGTGCTGGTTGTTATTGTGATTTCATATTTTCTTCTCATTCCTGCCTCTGCAGCCTCTGGACATTGACTACAAAATCCATTATCATTTGTATATTTTAATTATGCAAATGAGGCTAGCTCAGCTGGCCTGTTGGAGGCTGCAGGGGAGGAACAGCAACTCCATTGTGGGTGATTACCATTCATCCGCTCGTCTCGCTTTAATTGTAACAAGCTAATTACCTTGTTTCCATTTAGTTTGAACAATGCCAAATAGAAAAGGGAGCAGTGATAGCTTTGGCTAAGCTAGCTGTCAGGCATGAAGAGCTGAGGAGGAGGAGTCATGCAGAAAGTTCAGAACCAAGTTTGGCTGCAGACCTGCTCAGAAATGCTGCTCTGCTGCTCTGCTGCTGCTGCTGCTGCTGCTCTGCTCTGCTGCTGCTGCTACTGCTGCTGCTGCTGCTCTGCTGCTGCTGCTACTGCTGCTGCTGCTGCTGCTGCTGCTGCTCTGCTGCTGCTGCTACTGCTGCTGCTGCTGCTGCTGCTGCTGCTCTGCTGCTGCTGCTACTGCTGCTGCTGCTGCTGCTGCTGCTGCTCTGCTGCTGCTGCTACTGCTGCTGCTGCTGCTCTGCTGCTGCTGCTGCTCTGCTGCTGCTGCTGCTTCTGTTGTGCTGCTTCTGCTGCTGCTGCTGCTGCTGCTGCTGCTGCTGCTCTGCTGCTGCTGCTGCTGCTGCTGCTGCTGCTGCTGCTGCTGCTACTGCTGCTGCTGCTGCTGCTCTGCTGCTGCTCTGCTGCTGCTGCTGCTGCTGCTGCTGCTACTGCTGCTGCTGCTACTGCTGCTGCTGCTGCTGCTGCTCTGCTGCTGCTGCTGCTACTGCTGCTGCTGCTGCTGCTGCTCTGCTGCTGCTGCTGCTGCTCTGCTACTGCTGCTCTGCTGCTGCTGCTGCTGCTGCTACTGCTGCTACTGCTGCTGCTGCTGCTGCTCTGCTCTGCTGCTGCTGCTGCTGCTGCTACTGCTGCTGCTGCTGCTGCTGCTCTGCTGCTGCTACTGCTGCTGCTCTGCTCTGCTGCTGCTACTGCTGCTGCTGCTGCTCTGCTGCTGCTCTGCTGCTGCTGCTGCTACTGCTGCTGCTGCTGCTGCTCTGCTCTGCTGCTGCTGCTGCTGCTGCTGCTGCTGCTGCTGCTGCTGCTCTGCTGCTGCTGCTGCTACTGCTGCTGCTGCTGCTCTGCTGCTGCTGCTGCTGCTGCTGCTGCTACTGCTGCTGCTGCTACTGCTGCTGCTGCTCTGCTGCTGCTGCTGCTCTGCTGCTGCTGCTGCTGCTGCTGCTGCTCTGCTGCTGCTGCTCTGCTGCTGCTGCTGCTGCTGCTGCTCTGCTGCTGCTGCTGCTGCTGCTGCTCTGCTGCTGCTGCTCTGCTCTGCAGATTAAGAGAATACATTCGTCCTTGGGACCTGCTGGGAGTCTGCTCGGGTGTCTATGTGAGACCGGTGGAGCTGCCGGAGGTGTTGAGGCTCCATTCAGAGGTTCATCACTGAAATGAGTCCAGGGCTTCTGGGGATCAGGACCAGGCCTCAGCTGAGCCTGATCTCATTATCTCCTGCTCACAATATAGACACCGTCCTATGCGGGAGCCCTGTCAGGCCACGGTGAGGGACCCCCTATATGTGTCACCATGCTCTTCCTGGAGGAGGACTCTGGTTTGGGGGCTGTTCCTCCACTCTGGCTCATGTTTATTCATCTCGCTCTTCAGCGTTTGGTCCCCTGGTGTAAACATGCGAGTTCTTACCTGCATCTCCTGCTGGAGTCTTCACACTCTTCCTCCTGACAACTTCTCACCCACCTACTTTGTGATGCCGTCAGGGAGATGCTTGAAAGGTATTTGAAACTGTCTTTCTTAATCATTTCCTGGATCCCACAGGACATCGACGTGATGAGGAAGGACTATAGGAAGACGGGGGTAGAGAACCTGGAGTCCCACCTCTCCCAGGGTTCTAGAGGAACGCCCAGAGACACAGATGGAAACCAAGAAGTTCCTGATGTCTGCAGTGACGTTCTCAAGGTTTGACTCTCCCGTCCAGCCATTAAAAGACGAACAGGAGACAGGACACAGCTAATAGATTAGCATGCTAAATGACAGCGTGTTTGCAGTACGGTGAAGCTCCGCTCGTTCGCTGGAGCTCTGGGTGCGTCCCTCCACCCAGGACGTGTCCTCCACTGAGATTATTTACATCTGCATCAGTCTCATGTTTAACCTGAGCGCTAAGCTTTTCCACAGCAAATCCAGCTTTGATGCCACAATAAATCTCCATTACTTTGAAGGGCTGAGTTAAAGCTGCTGTAAATACCAGAGAGCCTTAATGTACAGAGACAGAGCATTTGCCCTCCTCAGGAAGGTCACATGACTCGCCATAAGTCTCGATGAGCGGCACGGGTGAGAACCTCCATGTGTCTCCGTCTCGTGGAGGAAGCCTCATCCCAGCTGGACTCGTCTCTTCACCAGTTACTAATAGGCCGTCTTTAGGACGCTGTCATGTCTCCATATGGTTCCAGCCATATGTCCTCCAGCTGTACATGTGTGTCTGTGCGTTGGGTGGTTAGCTGGCTAATGTTGAGCTGTAATCAGTCAGTTATTACACGTTATTACGACTGCTGACAGCTCTGAGGACATCAAATCAAATCAAATCAATCTTTATTTATAGAGCGGCTTATACAATCAAAATTGTTTCAAGGCGCTTTCCAGAATCCCACCATCGTTCCTGCGAGGTCACAGAGGACACCTCAGAGGACACCTCAGAGGACACCTCAGAGGACAGCTAAGAGGACACCTCAGAGGACACCTCAGAGGACACCTCAGAGGACACCTCAGAGGACACCTCAGAGGACACCTCAGAGGACAGCTAAGAGGACACCTCAGAGGACACCTCAGAGGACAGCTAAGAGGACACCTCAGAGGACAGCTAAGAGGACACCTCAGAGGACAGCTAAGAGGACACCTCAGAGGACAGCTAAGAGGACAGCTCAGAGGACACCTCAGAGGACAGCTAAGAGGACAGCTAAGAGGACACCTCAGAGGACAGCTAAGAGGACAGCTCAGAGGACAGCTAAGAGGACACCTCAGAGGACACCTCAGAGGACAGCTAAGAGGACAGCTCAGAGGACACCTCAGAGGACAGCTAAGAGGACAGCTCAGAGGACACCTCAGAGGACAGCTAAGAGGACACCTCAGAGGACACCTCAGAGGACACCTCAGAGGACACCTCAGAGGACAGCTCAGAGGACACCTAAGAGGACAGCTCAGAGGACAGCTCAGAGGACACCTCAGAGGACAGCTAAGAGGACACCTCAGAGGACACCTCAGAGGACAGCTCAGAGGACACCTCAGAGGACAGCTCTGCTGTCTCAGTGGCCGTGGAAAGAACCTTTTACTGGACTTTTGGACGGATCAGACTGGTCCATTGGTCCACCAGCGATGTCCAGTACATGAGGCAGAGCCGTCACTGGGGTGGAGCAGAACCTTGGTGGTGCTGTCCTGGAAGGATCAGGCCGGGGGGGGGATCAACCTGGACAGCAGCCCACCAGCAGGGGGCAGTCACGCTGCTTCATCAGACAGCTGATGTGTCCTGCGTCTGGTCTTTGGGACCCATTATTCTGTCGGCCCGTATGAACGCCAGAACCTCTCAGGAACCATCCTGCTGCACGTGTCCTCTGCTGGCCCGAACCACTTCCCCTCTGAATCCTCGGGACGGGTCTGCGTGCCGCTGCGCTTTCACCGAACACGTTTGTCGTCTTTAATACTCGGCATTAAAAGTCTCATGATTAAACTTCTGGGCCAATCACAAGAGCAGAGAGGCTGAGATTACCATGGCAACATCTGGGCAGCGTGCTAATGGACCTCATATGTTTTTACCCTTTAGATTTAAGAGTCAACATGTTGCTCCACTTCCTGACTGACGTGTGTGTGTGTGTGTGTGTGTGTGTGTGTGTGTGTGTGTGTGAGAGAGAGAGAGAGTTAAAATGAGTAAATGATGAGTGGTGAGACCCTCCCAAAGTGGCGGCGTCCCCGAGCACTTAAGGAAGCCCAAACAGCTCCATCTGTCCATGTTCCAGTGGCTGGGTCTTACTTAGTGCACGTGTGCGAGTGTACGTGCTGAAGGGATTTGATCAAACGCAAACACACAAACATATTTATGCTCTGGGCGGGTTTTAATCCCCACTTTGGTCCAAACTGGTGGCAGGAGAGTGTTGAGGCTCCAGCCTTCTTCTCCACTTTGGTTCCCAGCAGCAGTTTCAGCCGTCCGCCGGGGGGGGGGGGGGGGGGGTGTCAAAAATATTTTTATTGTCATGTTTTGGTCAGAACATCTGTCATCAGAGCAGAGATTTTAATGTTGCCTTAATCCACCAGTGAAAAACATCTTGTACCTTCTGACGCGCGCGCGCGTGTGTGTGTGTGTGTGTGTGTGTGTGTGTGTGTGGGTGTGTGTGTGTGTGTGTGTGTGTGTGTGTGTGTGTGTGTGTGTGTGTGTGTGGGTGTGTGTGTGTGTGTGTGTGTGTGTGAGCAGTGAGCTGAGACCCGTGAAAAGATCAGTGTTAATCTGTGGGCTCAGTGTTGCTGCGTGTGAGATCACCATGACGATAACAACATTAATAAGTGTAAAACAATACAGTCAAATCCAGCAAATATCCCATCAATGTGTGTTTTTCATGTTGACACACTCACCCGCCCCCCCCTCACCCCCCCACCCAGTCGCCCCCCACACACACCCATTCACACTCCTCACCCTCACCCCCCCACCCAGTCACCCCCCGCCCCCCCACTCACCCCCCGCCCCCCCACACACCCATTCACCCGCCCCCCCCACACACACCCATTCACACTCCTCACCCCCCCCCCCCCCCGATGGGCTCATCCCTGTTCTTTAACCACCAGAGCAGCTGAACAATAATTATTTTCTGCACCAATAATTATTCCTCTAATTCTGTTGTCCCCCCCCCGCCCCCCCGCCCCCCCCCCTAAACAGCCTTTATCTATAATGACGAACCCTTCAGCACAACTGCATTTAGGACAAATATCAAATAATTAAAAATCAAATAATTGAAAGAATGAGAGCTGGACAGGAGCTGAGCTGCTCACACACACGAGCCCCTTTCACAGCAGCACAGCAGCAGCAGCAGCAGCACAGCAGCAGCACAGCAGCAGCACAGCAGCAACACAGCAGCAACACAGCAGCAGCACAGCAGCAGCACAGCAGCAGCAGCAGCAGCACAGCAGCAGCACAGCAGCAACACAGCAGCAACACAGCAGCAGCAGCAGCAGCACAGCAGCAGCACAGCAGCAGCACAGCAGCAGCAGCAGCAGCACAGCAGCAGCACAGCAGCAACACAGCAGCAGCACAGCAGCAACACAGCAGCAACACAGCAGCAACACAGCAGCAGCACAGTAGCAGCACAGCAGCAGCAGCAGCAGCACAGCAGCAACACAGCAGCAGCACAGCAGCAACACAGCAGCAGCAGCAGCAGCACAGCAGCAGCACAGCAGCAACACAGCAGCAACACAGCAGCAGCACAGCAGCAGCACAGTAGCAACACAGTAGCAGCAGCAGCACAGCAGCACAGTAGCAACACAGCAGCACAGCAGCAGCAACACAGCAGCAGCAGCAGCAGCACAGCAGCAGCACAGCAGCAACACAGCAGCAACACAGCAGCAGCACAGCAGCAGCACAGTAGCAACACAGTAGCAGCAGCAGCACAGCAACACAGCAGCAGCAGCAGCAGCACAGCAGCAGCACAGCAGCAACACAGCAGCAACACAGCAGCAGCACAGTAGCAGCACAGTAGCAACACAGCAGCAGCAGCAGCAGCACAGTAGCAACACAGCAGCAGCAGCAGCAGCACAGTAGCAGCACAGTAGCAACACAGCAGCAACACAGCAGCACAGTAGCTCCCCTCCTCCTCCCCCCTCCCTCTCCCTCTCCTCTCCTCCCTCTCCTCCCCCCTCTCCCCCCTCTCCTCCTCCCCCCTCCCTCCCCCTCCTCTCCTCTCCTCCCTCTCCTCCCCCCTCCCTCCCCCTCCCCCTCCTCCTCTCCTCCCTCTCCTCCCCCCTCCCTCCCCCCTCTCCTCCCTCTCCTCTCCTCCCCCTCCCCCCCCTCTCCTCCTCCTCTCCCCCCCCCGGTGATGAAGTGGTAGATTAACCTCCCTCCTCATGAATAATAGACAGATAGGAGAGTGGCTGGTTCTGCTTCCTGTCTGCAGTGCTAATAGAACCCTCCCGTTAATGCAGCTCCTGTTTATGACGAGCGGGTCGGGTCAGAACCACAGGAGAGAGACACCAAACGGGATTATTGATTAGCTTCTTCCAGTCTGCAGCGGATTCCCCTTCCAAAGGGAGACGAGCGCAACCAAGCAATGGTGCACAGCATGGGAGGGTTGTGGGTTCGGTGCCCTGCCCGTGTGCCGCTGAGCATGGCACTAAAGCTCTGGCTGTCACACAGCAGCTCTGAGAAGAGCGGAGCGATATTCCTGGTGTCTGAGGACTTCAGCTCCTCTCATCTGAAGTTTATTAAGAGAGAAGGAGCCAAATGTGCTGAGATAAAGGCCCCCCCGCCCCCCCGCCCCCCCGGCCCCCCCTGGCCCCCCCGCCCCCCCCAGCCCCCCCTCGGCCTGTGGGACCACGTCTGAGCTCATTCCTTCAGAATCCATTTCAACACCAACATAAGTGCCAATCTTCCCTTTTGGTGACTTTCCATGATTTTATGTTGCTCATAAAACTGCAGCTTCCTCTGAAACGGCCGATTTAAGTTACATTAGCAGCAAATATTCCCCAGTAAAGGAAATTAAGCCGTGATTCTCAGATCATCTCAGTTAGTGATCGGAGCCTGGCGACGCCTCCACGCTCCCGCTGGGCTGCACGACTCCCCCGGACCAGAGGTAATAGGCTGCTGCCTCCCTGCCCCCCCCTCCTTTCCTCTCCCCTCCTCTCCTCTCCTCTCCTCTCCTCCCTCCTCTCCTCTCCTCTCCTCCCTCCCCTCCTCTCCTCTCCTCTCCTCTCCTCCCTCCTCTCCTCTCCTCTCCTCTCCTCCCTCCCTCCCCTCCCTCCTCTCATCCCTCCCTCCCCTCCCTCCTCTCATCCCTCCCTCTCCTCTCCTCTCCTCCCTCCTCTCCTCTCTCCTCCTCTCCCCTCCTCCCTCTCCTCTCCTCTCCTCCCTCTCTCATCCCTCCCTCCCTCCCCTCCCTCTCCTCTCCTCTCCTCTCCTCCCTCCTCTCCTCTCTCCTCCTCTCCTCCCTCTCTCATCCCTCCCTCCCTCTCCTCTCATCCCTCTCTCATCCTTCCCTCTCCTCTCCTCCCTCTCTCATCCCTCCCTCTCCTCTCATCCCTCCCTCTCCTCTCCTCTCATCCCTCCCTCTCCTCTCATCCCTCCCTCTCCTCTCCTCTCATCCTTCCCTCTCCTCTCCTCCCTCTCTCATCCCTCCCTCTCCTCTCATCCCTCCCTCTCCTCTCATCCTTCCCTCTCCTCTCATCCCTCTCTCATCCCTCCCTCCCTCTCCTCCCCCCTCTCCTCTCATCCCTCTCTCATCCCTCCCTCCCTCTCCTCTCATCCCTCCTCTCATCCTTCCCTCTCCTCTCCTCCCTCTCTCATCCTTCCCTCTCCTCTCATCCCTCCCTCCCTCTCCTCCCCTCCCTCCTCTCATCCTTCCCTCTCCTCTCATCCCTCTCTCATCCCTCCCTCTCCTCTCCTCCCTCTCTCATCCCTCCCCCATTGATATAGTTCTGCTCATAAATTTCCTGATGGAACCTTCAGCTGGAACCTGTAGAGGAACTTTAGAGGAACTCTTTTCCACCTCTTCCTCCAATAAAATAAAAGTATTTTGGTTCTGTGGCATCAAGGAAACCAATCGTGAAAATAGTGAAAGTTGAACTGATGAAGAGATCAAATCTGTGTTGTTGTGATAGTGGAGAAATGCACAGAACCACTGAGGCCTGAGACCCCATCTTCCTGCTGTAACTGTTTACATTAGCAAGGAAAGAGCCTATTGCTAACAGGACCCACACACACACACACACACACACACCCACACACACGCACGCACACACACACACACACACACCCGCACACACCCACACACACACTCACCCACGCACACACACACTCACACACACACAGACGCGCACGCACTCACACACACACACACACACTCACACACACTCACACTCACCCACTCACACACTCACACACCCACACACTCACACACACTCACCCACACTCACACGCACACCCACACACTCACACACACACACCCACACACACTCACACACCCACACCCACACACACACCCACACTCACACACACACACACTCACACACTCACACACACACACACACTCACTCCCACACACCCACACACACACCGTTACCCCCTGACCCTGCAGGCTCTCAGCATCGCCATAGCGCCCAGCAGTCTGGCTGCACTGAAGCTAATTGGCAGCAGCTCAGAGTTGGTTAACATCTCCTCTCAGAATAACTCTCACAGGTTTTCGTGTGTTTAGGGGTCATTAAAAGCCGAGTGAGCCTTTAATTACGAGCTCAGATTCTCGAGTAAGTAAAGCTGCATCTCCCAGCTGCTCCAGCAGGGTCTGTTCGCAGGTGATTATGTACAGACGAGCTGTAATATAGGCATTATAAACCCTTTACTAACATCACTACTTTCAGGGGGACGCGCAGCTCCGTTTGCTTCCGTCTGAAACAGAAATTTAAAATCCTTCACTCTGAATTCCCAAACATCGTCAGCATGCTAAAAGCCCGATCTGCCTTAATTTACGCCCAAATTGCGTCATACGTTACGTTTTGGCTACTCTGCCCAACACTGCCCCCCGTGACTGCCGGTGGAACTGCAACATTTGTTTACGATTTTTGAACAGTTTTCCCAAGTTTTGCTATTTGGACAGTTTGTGTTTCCAGATCGAACCTTGAGAAAAGTTTGTGGACAGATGTTTTGACCAGCGACCAACTTTTAATTTCTACCATTTTTATTCCTCAGCTGGCGGATTCATGTGTTGCTTTGGTGTTGCAGGTGAGTGGAGCCGTCTGTTTTTAAGACTTTATAATTGCAGCGCCCCCTAGTGGCCCACTCCCCCCCAGCTGGAAGAGCAAAGGAATCATTTCAGGTTTCGTGCAATTACTGTGATAAAACTCTAGTTTTTATTACTGGCTCCAGTTATATGTTCTGACCAATAATTCATTTGGTTTTTAATTATATTGGTTTTTATTTGTTTGTTTTTTTAGTCACTTCGCAAATTGTAATAAAATTCGGGAGGAAAAAATCATTATGTTTTTGCA
Organism: Takifugu ocellatus; assembly: GCA_027382335.1. Taxonomy (NCBI): domain Eukaryota; kingdom Metazoa; phylum Chordata; class Actinopteri; order Tetraodontiformes; family Tetraodontidae; genus Takifugu; species Takifugu ocellatus. The sequence goes on along the minus strand of JAPVLW010000017.1, from coordinate 993,456 downwards.
ACTTTGAAAATAAAAATATAAGAAACTAGAAACGTTCCTAACAAAGAGAAACGGTCTTTAGTCTCGGTTCGGTGGGAACATTTCTGCTGTTATAATGTCAATAACATCTGTATCTGTGGTTCCGTCCCAGCTGATCATTTGATTTTATGTCCCTTAAACTGTGGCGCAGGTCTGCGGCGGATCGAGTCAACTCTGGATTCTCAGTAATTTCAGGAAAGAGACAAAAGCTCGTTTAATCTGTTTCCTGCTTCACATCCGGGTCACGTGGATTGTGCAGAAACCCGAGAAACTTCACGTTCTGGGTGAAACTTAAACATGAGCGCGTGGCCTGGCGGGACCTTTACAGGAGCCATAGGCTCAATAAATCAGCCTCGCGGACGCTCAGCATCTGCTCTGTCGCCCTAATTGGTACAAGCAGCCCGCGGCGCAGAGCGTGCACGCGCAATCTGCGCCAAAACACAAGATAAATGACGCACGCGGCGCGCGCAAAACTCCCGAATTAAATCTAAGAACAACCTTAGTAAAGGCTGCGCGCGTGCGTCTTTAGGCCAACCGCGACCGTGGCACGCGGCGCTGCGTGAGCCGCGCGGCAGCGAAGATTCCAGGCGGGAATTCCGGATCCACCCTGGAACAAGCTCGTGACGCTGCTCGTGTCCAGGTAGTTTGAAAACGTTTGAAATAAAGGAAGAATCGGATTTTAGCGCTTCTGAAGAAACGGAAACATTATGGCGGGAATAATTGAGCGATTTGCCCGCGGCGGGACGTTTATTGACAGATTTCATTTGACCCCCCCCCCCGACCTTCTCGTCTTTTTTCAGGCGTGATTAATTTCTCAGCGGGGTGTCCGCCGGTGCGTGATGGACAAATAAAGCGGTGAAATGTGCTGCGCTCACGCTAATAGCGCGTCTGTCTCCACCGAGACTTTTCCTGCCCCAAACACGCGAGTCCCAGTTTATTTTTTATTTCTAATTTTCTTCCTTCAGGCAAATTTTAGCAAATGTGTTAATTACTGCCGGATCTTGTAGGAGCCCGGATAAAACTCGCTCTTCAGAAATTCAATTAATTAAAATGAGATACAAATAAAACTTTTTCCCTCTTGATTATTTCTTAAGATCTAAAATAATCGAAGAATTAAGGACGATTTCTTTGATGACGTCACCGTTCAAAGGCTGCTTTCGCCCGCTCGCGACCGTAAATTGCTTTGAACAAGCGGCAGCTGGGGCTCGTGCTGAGCGCGTGCTGGGCGCTTGTGGGCACGTGCTGTCGCCTCCCCGTGCCGTCTAATTTCACAGCGCGAGACAACAAATTTGCAGATTTATTTCTTTTTCCTAGAAAAAACAATAAAGTTCATCAGCTTCATAAAATTGATGTATTGATCTTATCTGCGGTTTTGTCTCTAAAAAACTTAATAATTCACCCTGAAAAATATAACAAATGCTTTGTTTGGATTTATTGTTTTATCGCAGCAATTAATCACAGAAAAGACCAAATATGGCGTCGTGCCATAATAAATAATTATATATTTTCTATATATTAAAAGAATCGATTTTATTACCGTTGTATTGACTTACAATAAAACTGTGCAATAGAATAAACAAGTAACAATATATACTACAAAAAATAAACGGCATAAAACATCGTGTGCGTGCTGTGTGTGTGCGCGTGCGTGCGTGTGTGTGCAGGCCCATACAGTCGTCAGGTCATGTGATTATCCTTTATGTTTTTACCATTTATTAAACTTACATTCAAAAATCAGAAATGTCTTTAACTTTATTGAAGCTATTTTCAAATATTGATTTTCACCAATAATCGATTGTCCGCGGGGCCCCTGCGGGGCCCCAGGAAGCGGGTTCCTCGGGTGCCTGCTGGGAAAAACTTTAGAGACCGCAACACCTCATCTGCGCTGAGCCCAAACTTTAACTGATGCTAAGCTAAGCTAATGCGAATAGGACGCTCGTTTGTGTTTTCGCGGCGGTGTAACGAACGATAGGGGGCGATAGCGGTTGACCTGCGTGATGCAGCCACTTTGAGCCGGATTTCAGGAGCCCCAAAACGGAGAAGATCCGGCTGGAGGTCCGGCTGGAGGTCCGGCGGGTGTCAGAGAGCAACGGTCACGTTCAGCGGTTCTTTCTATTATGGGATGGATGTTGTCACCTTCATCTGCTTCCTTCTTATCCAGGTGGAGACAAGAGACGCCCAGAAGCTTCAGATGAAATGATTTTCCTTCCTTTGTCTCCATCCCCTTTATCCAAACACGCACATGCGGGTGATGCTAAAGCGGTTCGGGTTAGAACCGGAACCGGCCTGGTCTAAACTGCCAAACTCACACGTTTAACTTTATTTACGATTAAAGCCTCTCCCGTTTAGAATTTTGAGGCGCAATAATGCGTCGTGTGCGTGCGTGTGTGTGTGCGTGCGTGCGTGTCGTGGATGTGGGCTGAGCTCGAGCAACACGCCAATCAAACGCCGGGCAGGTGCGTGGTCAAGAGAGCTTGGGATGGAGAGAGAGAGCGCGCGATTAGGACGGCGCGTGGCGTCCGCGTTAAAACCGGCGCGAGCGCCGCAGTTTAGTCACAGCTCACGAGCAGCGCGGGACAGAAACGATCCACGTGTTTTATTTTCGCCAGTTTGTGTTACTATTCGCTTTTCGTCAGTTAATTAATAAAAATGATGTTTTTAGAAGTGTCGAACAGCAGAAATCGATTTGTCTCGTGACGCGGATATTTGTGATCTGGAGGATTTTGTCTCAACTCAGGTAGGAACCGCTCGGCGGAGCCTCGAAATGTTGCTTTTTTAGATTCCTACAGTTCTTCCTTTGCTGTAATATTGTTAAATGCTTGTTAAATGATGATAAAACGCTAAATCGTCATTAAAATGTATAGAATTTTTTACGGACTCAGTAATGTGTTAAATTGATACAAATATAATCTGTGTCAATCTGAAGAGTTATTTTAACGTTAAAAAAATTTGTCTTTTCTCACGCAACACTAAATATTTAACACGACCATAGATTAATTTATTTTATTCATTATTAAATATGAGGCACAAAATGCCGCAAAGTAAAAATCTTCTTCCATGAATTTAAAATTTCCTGAACGCGATCATCTTTGTTATTTTTACAAAATATAAAATATTTGTCATCACTATTATTTGTAATTTGTATTTTTACATGCTTTGTTTTTTTAATACCAAATTTGTACAGTAAATTCAACGATTTTAAAATAATGAACATTTTTATCGGTATTTAATTTCAGTTTTTAATATAATAATGAACACGGACAAGAGAGAAACAATAATATACAATATTAATTTTAATAGTTACCTTTTCAATGATTATAATTGACACGATTATAATAATCATTTCAGTCGCATTGTGTTTGTTCAATCATCTAAAATAAATTATTTTTCATGACAGTAAATTAACTAATAAATTGTTTGCATTAAGTCAACTTTTTTTGTCATCACAAACAAAAAGTAATTAAATGTAGCGTTTTAATCAGTAATTATTAATAACTTGTAGCAGTTAAATGTTTAATTTTATCTAAAGAGAAATTTTAAATGTATGTTATTTTGCTGATGGGCAGGATTTTCTAAATTGGTTGTTATTAATTTTGTTGTGAGAGAGAAAAACCTTTTATCTAAAGATTAAAGAGCAACTTTCCTGCAGGTCGATCCACAGATTTGCTGCAGAGATGGAGAAGACGCATCTGCAGAGTTCTAATGACATGATGATGAGCAGCGCCACCGGCCCGTACCAGCGGGAGCAGCTGACGCCGCCCAGGCCCGTCCACTCCTCGTCCTCGTCCTCGTCCTCGTCCTCGCCGCCCTCCTCTTCCCCCCTCAAACCCAACCAGGTGGGCCAGGTCATCCTGTACGGCGTCCCCATCGTGTCGCTGGTCATCGACGAGAGAGAGAGACTCTGTCTGGCCCAGATCTCAAACACGCTCCTCAAAAACTACAGCTACAACGAGATCCACAACCGGCGCGTGGCGCTGGGCATCACCTGCGTGCAGTGCACGCCGGTGCAGCTGGAGATCCTGCGCAGGGCGGGCGCCATGCCCATCTCCTCCCGCCGCTGCGGGATGATCACCAAGCGCGAGGCCGAGCGCCTCTGCAAGTCCTTCCTCGGGGAAAACTCGCCGCCCAAACTGCCCGACAACTTTGCCTTCGACGTCACGCACGAGTGCGCCTGGGGTTGCCGTGGTAACTTCATCCCGGCGCGCTACAACAGCTCCCGAGCCAAATGCATCAAGTGCTCTTTCTGCAACATGTATTTCTCCCCAAACAAGTTCATCTTCCACTCCCACCGCACCCCCGATGCCAAGTACACCCAACCAGACGCCGCCAACTTCAACTCCTGGCGACGGCACCTGAAGCTGAGCGACAAAGTCCCGGCGGACGAGCTGGTCTACGCCTGGGAGGACGTCAAGGCCATGTTCAACGGAGGCAGCCGCAAGAGAGCGCTGCCCTCCTCGGGACACTGCTCCTCCATCAACCCCATGAAGGCTCTTCCCGGCTCGGTGGTGCCTCACATGATGGGACCCGACCTCGTCGCCCAGAAACGAGCTCGCTACGAGGACGAGGACGACCTGGACGGGGGCGCTCTGTCCCCGCGCAAGCCGTCCCGCAGCTATCCCGTCATCCCCGTCCCCAGCAAAGGCTTCGGCGTGCTGCAGAAGTTCCCTCCCGCCTCCATCTTCCCCGCCCCGTACCCGTTTCCTGCGTTCGGACTTTGCCAGCAGAAGAAAGACGAGGCGGACGTTTCGGGCGTGCAGAAGGGAGCGGGGTTGTCCGGCCTTCTCTGGCCCGGCCGAAAAGACGCGTTCTACCCGCCCTTTTGCATGTTCTGGCCCCCGCGAGCGGCGGGAGGGATTCCCGTCCCCGGCTACCTGCAGCCCCAGCCCAGCGCCCTCTCCTCCCTGGCGGACAGCCCCTCCCTCAGACAGGCCTTCCTGGACCTCTCCGACCCTGCCGAGACCGGCGCTGCGGCCGGCGCAGGAGCCGGCGCCGCCATGGCCGCCATGGCCCCCGGCCCCGGGACGGCTGCTCCCAGGTCGGGACTGTTTGACGCCGACTGCACCGCCCCTGACCTCCGACCCGTGACGTCGGAGGGTTGGCTCAAGCTGCTGGACGCTCCCACCCTCCAGAGTCGGAAGCCCAGCTACGGCTCGGCCTTCCGCCCCGTGGTGAAGGACGCGGAGAGCATCGCCAAGCTGCACGGCGGCGGCGAGGGAGCGGCGGCCGACGAGGACTTCCTGCTCTCCACCTCCGACCAGCAGCGGCTCTCACCCAGCAGCAGCTGCAGCTACGGCAGCGAGAGCGGCGGCGACGGGGAGGCGGACGGAGCCGAGGGGGAGGAGGACGGCGAGGTGGACGTGGAGTCGTCCAAGCTGGAGGACGAGGAAGAGGAGGCCGGATTCGCCGGCCGAGCATCGCTGTATCCCTCCGCCCTGACTCCCCCCGAGCAGAGAGGGAAGGAGAGAGGGAGCAGCAGCAGGTTCCCTGCCGCCTCCCCTCCCGCCTCCTCCGACCTCACCCGTCAGGCCTCCCCCAGCCTCCCCACCACGCCCCCTGCTGGGCTGCCTCTGTCCTGCTCCACGCCGCCGCACCGGGAGGACGCGCCTCACAAAAACGTAAATATGCCCCCCAGGCGTGGTATTGAAGGTGGGGGGGCTGCTGAACCTGACCCCCCCCCAGGGACAGATGGGCGTGGCCCCCCCGTCTCCCCGGCTCTGACCTGTCAATCATGCTCAGGTTTCCTGATGCTGCTCCACAACTTTGAGGCTTTTCAACCTGCTTTCATGTTTGCAGGGTCACAAAAACCGAGACGAAGGTCTCCCAGCGTACGTCCCCAAGGACAAGGGCAGCGTCCCCGGTGAGGCCTCCTCCCCCCTCCTCCCTCCTCCTCCTCCCTCCTCTGCTCCTCCCCCCTCCTCACTCCCCCCTCCCTCCTCCTCTCTCCTCCTCCCTCCTCCTCCCTCCTCCTCTCCTCTGCTCCTCTCCTCTGCTCCTCCTCACTGCTCCTCCTCACTGCTCCTACTCTGCTCCTCCTCACTGCTCCTCCTCCCTCCTCCTCACTGCTCCTCCTCTGCTCCTCCTCACTGCTCCTCCTCACTGCTCCTCTCCCCTCCCCCCTCCTCACTCCTCCTCCCTCCTCCCTCCTCTCCTCCCTCCTCCTGTCCTCACCTCCTCCCTCCTCCTCCCTCCTCTCCTCCCTCCTCCTCCTCTGCTCCTCCTCACTGCTCCTCACTGCTCCTCCTCACTGCTCCTCTCCTCCTCCCTCCTCCTCCCTTCTCCTCCTCTCCTCCTCCCTCCTCCTCTCCTCCTCCTCACTGCTCCTCCTCCCTCCTCCTCCCTCCTCCTCCCTCCTCCTCACTGCTCCTCCTCCTCCTCTCCTCCTCCTCCCCTCTCCTCCTCCCTCCTCCTCTCCTCCTCCTCACTGCTCCTCCTCCCTCCTCCTCCCTCCTCCTCACTTCTCCTCCCTCCTCCCTCCTCTCCTCCCTCCTCCTCCTCCCTCCTCACTGCTCCTCCTCCCTCCTCCTCTGCTCCTCCTCACTGCTCCTCCTCACTGCTCCTCCTCTCTTCCAGATGACACCAGGGAGCAGAGCACTTTCTTCCTCCCAGACACTCAAACATCAGCGTCTGATTATTGGAGAGAAACTTCAGGTAAAACTTTTAGATTTAATTTTTCTGTGACGTCACAAACAAGAATAAAAGTTAAATATGTTTTAGGATTAAAAAGGAAATTTAACAACTTTCGCCTCCTTTTGAACTGCAGATTTATCTCCTCCCTCCCTCCCTCATCCCTCCCTCCCTCCCTCCTTAATCCCTCCCTCACCCCTCCCTCCCTCCCTCACCCCTCCCTCCCTCCCTCCTTAATCCCTCCCTCACCCCTCCCTCCCTCCCTCCCTCACCCCTCCTTCCCTCCCTCCCTCCTTCATCCCTCCCTCCCTCACCCCTCCCTCCCAACCTCACCCCTCCTTCTCTCCCTCCCTCCCTCATCCCTCCCTCACCCCTCCCTCCCTCCCTCCCTCACCCCTCCTTCTCTCCCTCCCTCCCTCATCCCTCCTTCATCCATCCCTCCCTCACCCCTCCCTCCCTCCTTCCCTCCCTCCTTCACCCCTTCCTCCCTCCCTCCTTCACCCCTCCCTCCCTCCCTCCCTCCTTCACCCCTTCCTCCCTCCCTCCTTCACCCCTCCCTCCCTCCCTCACCCCTCCCTCCCTCCCTCATCCATCCATCCCTCTCTTTTCACCCTCAGACCTCATTGGTTTCCGGTTCGGGGGGGGGGGGGGGCAGCTTATTGCCTTTTGTATCTGTCAGGAAGACATTAAAATACTTTATGACATCTGTGCCGGCATTTATACCCCAACACACACACGTGCGCGCCCCCCCGCCCCCCGTGCACACTCCGTAATGATCCCTGCACATAATATATAATGTATTTCAAAAAAATTACACGAAACAAATTAAATGAGACCACCTTTCCCCTGATTGCCAACGTCTCCCTGGGCGGTGGGAGGCTCTACGTGATTAGAAGGCCTGATTCCTCTGAGCCCCCCCTCACCGTCCTCCACTGTCTTTAAAGTCTCCCTCTGTTTCTAGGGAGAGAAAATAATCTAATTTTCCATTTATGTAATGCAAACCGCCTTGGCTTTGACTATTCACGGTTAATTGACTGTCAAACGAGGTTGTTATCCTCGGGCACTGTCTGCAAATTTGCTTGTCAAATGAGACAGAGAAAGGAGAGGAAGGAGAGAGGAGGAGGAGAGACGAGGGGGGAGTGTGGGGAGGCTTAAGGATGTGAAACGAGAGGGGGAGAATAGACACATTGAGTCTGCAGGATCGCTTCATTTAAGGTGCACGATGGCTCATTGTCACAACACAACAAACCTCCAGCAGAGAAGATGAACGTGTTTATTCTGAGGTTCTGCGGCAACAAGTAGATCCACAAACTGCTGGTGAATGCGTCCGCGCAGCTGTGCGTGGCGCAGCCCCCCAAACGTGTCAAAGTTTGCTTGTAAAGACTGTCAATCAAAGATCGCGTCTCTCCGCTCGACCACGTGATTTATGACCGCGGACGTATGCTGCCATCTATAGGCAGATGGTGGAACTACACCCGCCGGCAGCCCGTGAGGATGATGGTGGTGATGATGATGATGGTGATGATGATGGTGGTGATGATGATAATGGTGGTGATGATGATGATGGTGGTGATGATGATGATGGTGGTGATGGTGATGGTGATGATGAAGATGGTGGTGATGATGATGATGGTGGTGATGATGATGGTGGTGATGATGATAATGATGATGGTGATGATGATGATGGTGGTGATGATGATGGTGATGATGATAATGATGATGATGATGGTGATGATGATGATGATGGTGATGATGATAATGATGATGATAATGATGATGGTGATGATGATGATGGTGATGATGATGATGGTGGTGATGGTGATGATAATGATGGTGATGATGATGGTGGTGATGGTGATGATGATGATGATGATGGTGATGATGGTGGTGATGGTGATGATAATGATGGTGATGATGATGATGGTGATGGTGATGATGATGGTGGTGATGATGATGATGATGATGGTGGTGATGGTGATGATGATGATGGTGATGATGATGGTGGTGGTGATGATGATGGTGGTGATGGTGGTGGTGATGATGATGATGGTGGTGATGATGATGATGGTGATGGTGGTGATGATGATGATGATGGTGATGATGATGATGGTGGTGATGGTGATGATGGTGATGGTGATGATGATGGTGATGATGGTGGTGATGATGATGATGGTGATGATGATGATGGTGATGATGATGGTGGTGATGATGATGATGGTGGTGATGATGATGATGGTGGTGATGGTGATGATGATGATGGTGATGGTGGTGATGATGATGGTGATGGTGATGATGATGATGGTGACGATGGTGATGATGATGGTGATGATGATGATGATGGTGATGATGATGATGATGGTGATGATGATGATGGTGGTGATGATGATGATGATGGTGATGATGGTGGTGATGGTGATGATGGTGGTGATGGTGATGATGATGATGGTGATGATGATGATGATGATGATGATGATGATGGTGATGATGGTGGTGATGGTGATGATGATGATGGTGATGATGATGATGATGATGATGGTGATGATGATGATGATGTCTGATGCTAGCGTGATGTGTTTTCAGGGGATCCGATCCGAGGCGCGGCCTCTCCGGTTCCTCTGAAGAAGGATGTGGAGAACATGGAGAAAGGTAACGTTTGTGTCAGAGTTGCAGGTTCCAGCGAACACGTGTCTTTGCTGACTCTGTTTTGAATGGTCCAGTCTGTCTTGGTTCTCCTGCAGAGGAGCTCCAGAAGGTTCTGCTGGAGCAGATCGACTTCCGGAGGCGGCTGGAGCAGGAGTTCCACGCTCTGAAGGGAACCTCGCCGTTTCCTGTCTTCCGTGAGTTGCTTTCATGTTGCTTCCTCAGCCTGTGGAGGACAACTTCTCCTCCCCAGCCGATCGTTTCCATCCTGGTCTAATCTTCACTCTTTCTGATCATGATCAGACAATTTCCAAGACCAGATGAAGCGAGAGCTGGCGTACAGGGAGGAGATGGTTCAGCAGCTCCAGATGGTGAGACGGACCCTCAGAATAATGCAACCTTAAAAACACACTTAGCCAAAAAGGTTCCTGCAGTTCCTGATCGATCAGTGATGTGGAACTGAGACGAAACAAATGTGATGACACAGTTGGGGTTTTTGGAAAAGGTGCGAATAGAAGATCGACAACAGACACAGAACCTCAAATCCAGACTGATCATAAAATGTTGGGAAACAACTCAAGTTACCAAAAGTACGATTGAAGAAAATTAAGGATGGTGAATTTTGAGAAGTTTGTTGGTGCTGTGAGTCAATTCTGCCTCTAAATGAGCCAAACGCACGTCAAAGCGGCGCCGATGGTCATTGGTTCGCCTTTCATGGGTGAACGTCTCCGTCTGGAGCCGCAGCGTCGGCGTCCATCAATCACAGCAGCAGCCGGCAGGACGGCTGACAGACGGCATTTATCTTACACACACACACACACTCACACACACACACGCACGCACACACACACACACGCATGCACACACACACGCACGCATGCACACACACACGCACGCACGCACGCACACACACACATGCACGCACACACACACACACACACACACACACACACGCACGCACACACACACTCTCACACACACACACACACACACACATACACTCACACAGACACACACTCACACTCACACACACACACTCGCACACACACACACACGTTCAGACTCAGAGGAGGTTTTAGCTCTCTGGATCTAAACGAGCACAAACCTGATCAACTCTTCTTCTGTCACATCCCAGAAAAGCAGAGAGATGATGCAACGCTGAGATTCTTTGATAAATTAAAAACCTCTCGTTTCTCTTGTGTTTCCTGCAGATTCCCTATGCAAACATCATCCGGAAGGAGAAGATCAGCTCCCATCTGAACAAGTAGCTGAGAGGTGAAGGAAACCACACACCCGATCACTCCCGATCACTCCTGATCACTCCTGATCACTCCCGATCACTCCTGATTAAACGGAATCACTCCTAATCACTCCTGATCACACCCGATCACTCCTGATCACACCCGATCACTCCCGATCACTCATATCAGCGGCCCCACCATCCACCCACCATCTTCTCCCATTTAAACCTTTAAATTAGTTTCATTTCTTCTTTCCAGCAGAGAAACGAACCAAATCTGAGTCGGACTTTCTGTGTTTGCTTCTCTCCAGGCTGAATCTGGATCACCTGGATCTCTGTGAATCTCCGCAGGAGGCTGAACGCAGACGTGTAAATACTTCCCTCGTGTTGTCGCACACATTTGGATGTTTCATAAATGCCCAGACGGAGATGGTGGGTCAGGGCGGCAGGGTAGGAGGACTCTGTGGTCCTGAGAAGGTCCCACAGGCGATGAGCAGCATCACTGCAGAGGAAGGAGCTGTAGATTCTGTAGTTTCCTCCCAAAGATCCACCCAGAACAGACAGATCCTTTATTGCCAACTGAAGTCACGGACACTCAGACTGTTGATGGGAAAATCTGAGGCATAAAACATACAAACGTGTTTAGATGAGCGTTAGAAAAGTCACACAGCTGAACCCTGAAGAACGTTCTGACGCTCAACCCAGTCCAGTTCCTTCGTTTCCCACATTTAAAGGCCAGAGCAAAAGACTGAAGTTTGCAAATGAATTAATCGATTTTCATGTGTGAGAACAGACAGTTTCAATGTGTTGTTTATTTATTTGGGGCCGAAAACCCCGATGATGAAAATCCTGATTTATTTGAATGTTAAAAGAACAAACAATGATGATGATGCTACAGAGGATGTCTGGAAGTAAAACAGAACTTACTGTGTGTCATTAAATGAATGAATAATGTTGTCAAATACTGAGAGAACTGATATCATAAACTGTCCATGCAGATGTATTTAAATATGTTCTTGTAGTTTCTCTACTATTTATGTGCAAATTAAAAGTCTATACAATAAGCAGAATGTGGTTTGAAAGTATTTTCTGTCATTTTGATGTTTAAATGCAAATGAAAAAAATACTAAACGTAATCTGCAACGTGATTATTAAGTGAAAACACGAATTTTCCATCTGTGTTTTACAAAAACATTTTCGGTAATACAAAGCGAGAAGATGTAAAAATGAATGTGTGAGTATCTTTTAAAAACATAATCACTTTAACCTGCCATCGAATGAGGACAGTTTTTATGTGACTCGTTTTCTAAATAACAGTTTTTAACATGAACATGTTGCACGACTTCCTCCGTCCGTTTACGGCAGCAGGGAGTGACCGTAGAAGAAGACGGGACGCTTCAGGAACCGTAGAAGAAGAAGGTGCCAGCATGGCGTTCACCCTCTACTCCCTCATCCAGACCGCGATTCTCTGCACGAACGCGGTCGCCGTGTTACACGAAGAGCGATTTCTGAGTAAAAGTGAGCCTGAAACATTTTAAACTTGATCGTTTTTGGAGAAATGTTGTCGCGCGGGTGGATTTGGCCTCCCGGCGCCCCAGAGATGCTGGCAGCAGCAGACTGGACGGCCGAATGTTAGCTTGTTTTGTTGTGTTTCCCGCACCATGAAGCTCGATAAAGGGGGTGTTAAAGGGACTAAACGGCCCGTTTTCTCCTGTTTGGTCTGTCTGTTGTTCTGCAGTCGGTTGGGGGGTGGATCAGGGAGTCGGGGGCTTCGGAGATGATCCAGGAGTCAAAGCCCAGATTCTCCATCTCATCCGCTCGGTTCGGACCGTCATGAGAGGTTGGGAAGTTTCTGATATTCATGAAATGGAGTCAAAGTTCCCTTGGAGCAGTTGAGTTGGGAGGACGGCAGGTCGACATGATGCTGACGTTCTCTGATTCTAAAGTTCGGCTCCATTCAAATCTAGTCTGATCTGATTTGATTAACTTATTAGATCTAAAATCCATTTTAAAGTACTTTTTTCTTCCTCTAGTTCCGTTGATAATTGTGAACTCGGCCTCTATCGTCCTGCTGTTGGTGTTTGGATGACAACAGGGCGGTAAAATCAAGCCAACGACCACATGTACCAAGGAGCAGAACCATCGTCATGGCAACAGAACCCACGGATGATAAACCCACGGATGCTCACGACTGTCAGCCGCTCGTCAGCGCCGCAGAAACGGAACAAAATGAAAATGTTGGTGATCCACTGTTCACTCTTTTTAAACACGTGACATTGAGATGATGATGATGAACAGTATGAGCCAACGTTTTAGGTTTGATAAAGATGGAAAATGTTACACAGAATAGTTTATTTCTCATGAACTGGGACGTAGTTTAAACCACAGAACTCCAGAGGGAACGCATGGATTTGGACATATGATCCACGAAAACAGCAACATACCGACTGTTCTTTCTTGAAATAAATTATTAAAGTTGTGTTGCCTTTTTAAAAAAAAAAAGATTTACACAATTCAGAAATGAAATGTTTGACATTTTATTTAAAATATTTATACTGCAAATGTCAGAAGAAGCCGGAGTGTGAACTGAAACGCTGCGGTGCTGCTCAGTTTATGAAGATAATCCCCATATGTTGTGAATTATCCAGCATATTAATCCACACAAACATTTTTATTAACGTTACTGTTGTTTCTATCCAGAGATGGGAGGAAAGGGGCATCAGCTGGAATTAGAAGCATATGTTTATCAGGGAGATTTATTTGTTTAAGCCACTGTGATCTCTGATTAGTCTGAATTTGTCTATCACAGGTCCAACAGAACGTGACCATCGGCGTGTTTCTGCATGTCAAAGTGACCAGAATATATTAACAAGCCTTCATTTTCTATACATTTACTGGTTGTTTTGTTTTAAAGCTCAGTAAATCTGCAGAAATGCTGTATTGTTTTTGTGTTGAACCAAGTATTTGTTAAATGCTCCGGTTTAAAATTTAAAATCCTCAACAAGGACAATGGACAATGAATTTTAATTTTATATATTTTACAAGAGCCCCCTTACAGTAGAAATCCACCAGTTTATCAAAACCATTTGTCTGAAAGAGATTCAAAAGATTTCACATGAAGATGTTGTCTGGACTCGAGTGTCAGATTAACTCTCGTGGGCGAAATAATCATTAAAAAACAAAACCAGCTGAAAACAGGAGAGGAAAAACTTGTAAAAAAGGGGATTTGGTCTATGTTTTGTCTGGCATCGTGCAAACAGAAGGTTATTATGGTTCTGGTAATACTTTCCATATTAAATCTATCTGAAAACCCACTAATGCCATCCATCTGCTCAGGATGCAGCACATATGTTTTATTATAATGAGTGATTAAGTGGTTGAGGGTAACCCTCTTATCTGATTACAACATGACGGAGAAATCAAATAATCGTGAAGAAAGTAGAGTGTTATTAAAAAGGGGAGAGTGATGTTCAAACATGTTTTTCAAAAAGGTTTTAAAAAAAACCAAGTAAATCTGTGGCCAGTTATTTATTTGGGCTGTAGGTGGCAGCAGAGAGCGTCTGCAAAAACAAACGATTTACTGGCTTTTTAAAAACGGCGAAGAAGAATCCGAACCAGGAAGTGAATGTCAGCGCCGCTCGGGTTTTGATCAGGTGAGGACAGAAGATGTCTATAAAGCACAAGATACACGAAACATCTTACGAATTTGAGACAAGTCAGTGTTGAAATAAAGTTCTTAAATTTACTGACGAGTCCAGTCGAACGGGACAACAGTTGGACCGAGCGGCAGCTGGAGAGAGATGCTAAACGATATTAGCGGTTAGCATGTGTGCGGAATTATTCTACATATTTAAGGTCAATGTAATGGGACAATAAGCACCCGCCGAATAAGAGTTTCGACTCTATCGTTTTACCTGCTATATTTGATATTTGAAACAAGTGTGTTGCAGCCTTGATTTGCTCTCAAACGCCTGCAGAGCTCGCTAAGCTGAGGCTGAGTGTTTAAGCCGCTTTGATACTTTGGTTGAGCATTAAAAGCATTAATTGTACGCTCACATTGATAACTACACAACAACCAAATCCAAACATGTCTAAATAATAGAGGATCACCTCGGTCCAAATGCAATCAAACAATCCTCAAATCTGGATTCTAGGCAGCAAGTCAGACCTTTGGAGGCTGAACTGTTCAATAATCCGCTCAGTTTGCTCTGATACAGGTTTGAGCAGTAATCTGAGAGATCCTGACTCTACCGATGTGATTTATGAATGGTCGATCTCTCTGATGGCAGAAGACGCCTGTTCGGACGGAGTAAAGCTCCATTTCCAGAGCGCGAGGGCGCCGGCTTCCATCTGAGCGGAAAGATCAGCCTGTCGGAAACCACCGTTATTATTGAGGCACTTTAGGTTCTGACCAAACGTTTCCCATCTCCTGCTGTCAGCTGGTCTCCATCATGGCGAGCAGCCGGGCTCTGAAGGCCGTTCTCATCGACCTGAGCGGAACTCTTCACGTGGAAGACACGGCTGTGCCTGGAGCGCAGGAGGCTCTCCGCAGGTGGCAACGCTTCCGCTTCCTCCTGCCACGGCGGCGTTGCTCAGCTCATTCTAACATCCTTCCCTCTTCTCCCGGCTCCAGGTTACGGCAGGCGTCTGTCGCCCTCAAGTTCGTGACCAACACGACCAAAGAGTGCAAGAGAGACTTAGTGGAGCGTCTGCGGCGCCTGGACTTCGACGTGCAGGTAGAACTTCCAACACAAACGTTCCCACCGACCAGCTCACGTGCACGTGAGGGGCGTGGCCACGCGGCGCTCCCCTCCCAATCCTCGGCTGATATCTGACGTGACGCCGCAGGAAAGAGAGATCTTCAGCTCACTGAGTGCTGCCAGGAGTTTGCTGGAGCAGCAGCAGCAGCGGCCGCTGCTGCTGCTGGAGGAGAGCGCGCTGGAGGACTTCAGCGGTGGGTTCCAGGAACCATTGAACCATCCGTAGCTTGAAGGTGTTGCTCACCAGTCGGCTGTTCTGTGTGAAGGCGTGGACACGTCAGAACCAAACGCCGTGGTGGTGGGGCTCGCTCCGGATCGCTTCAACTATCAGACGCTCAACGAGGCCTTCAGGTGATCCACTGTTTGTTCCTCATTTAGATCCGGAGCGATCCTGCTCGGATCATTGACTCGGCTCAGTTCTGCTCGTGGGGCCCGGTGACGTCTGCTCCGAGCCTGAATTGTGTTTGATCCCAGACTGATCCTGGACGGCGCTCCTCTCATCGCCATCCACAAGGGCCGCTACTACCGACGTAAGGACGGGTTGGCCCTGGGTCCCGGGCCCTTTGTGACGGGCCTGGAGTACGCTGCCGACTGCAGAGCCACAGTGGTGGGGAAGCCAGAGAAGACCTTCTTCACGCAGGTCAGGCCCAGTTTCCACCCGTGAAGATGAAAAGTTCCGCGAGTCACGAAGCTTCTGGCGTCTTCACGCAGGCTCTGTCTGACCTGGGCTGCAGCCCGTCGGAAGCCGTCATGATCGGAGACGTAAGGACACGTGAACCCGGAGCCTCCGGCTTTACTCGCCACCACCTCGGGGTCACTCTTCTCCCGTCTGCTTTGTTGCCGCAGGATGTCCGAGACGATGTGGGCGGGGCTCAGGATGCAGGAATGCTGGGAATTCTGGTCAGAACTGGTAAGAAGGCGGCTGTTTGGTGTGAATGTGTTAGCTGAACGTTAGCATCTCTGCGGCTGATGTCATTTCCTGTCAGTTTAAAAGGAGCCAAAGTTGTCGGTCATCTCCTTCCTGTTTGACTGGAACGCTGCAGCTTTCATGTGTTTGCTTTGAGCTCTCAGGTAAATACAGGAAAGGAGACGAGGCTAAAATCGCCCCCCCGCCCCACCTGACCTGCCCCAGCTTCCCTGAAGCTGTTGAACACATCCTGAAGAACCTGCTGTTGGTAGAGTGAGCCAGGTAAGTTGGTGAGTTTAACGAGGTTTAATAATGAGCGAAGCGCGTTGCGTCACGACGACGCTGCCGACTGGTACCGACTCTCCCACCACGCATATTTGTCCTTCAGGTTCCTGCACGAAGGTTTGCTGCGCGACATCACTTCCAGGAAGTTGGCAGTTGTCACGGACTCCAGCTGGACGGTTGCCACGTCGATGCCTCCTGGGGGGGACAGAACGTGAGTGACGGATGGACAGAGGGGACAGGACGGCGAGGACGCGGGCAGACCTTCGTCACGTGACTCCAGGGCGTCAAAGATCTTGCGGACGGACCTCATGGCGGCCTCCTTACAGACCAGCCTGATGTCAGAGCCAGAGTAGCCCTCCGTCTCCTTGACAACATTAAATAAATTAAAGTCTTTAAAAAACATTGTTGTAGATGATTAATAAAGTGATGAATGAGTGAAGCTGGACCTCTGCCAGGGCCTCATAGTCCAGCTGGGTTTGGAGCTCCAGCCCCCCTGTGGAGCTCCGTGGAGGCAGCCAGCGAGAGATCATGGTGCAGCGAGCGCTCCAGGACGGGAGCCCCACCAGGATCCTCTTCTCCAGCCTCCTCAGCACAGCCTGGTCCAGCTCCCTGATCATCATGGTCGTTACATCAATCAATCATTCATTCATCAGTGTTGTATAAAAGAATCTGTCAGCTGTAGCTAACAACAGTCTCCTGCCTACAACAACGGTCTCAGGTCTCTTCTCCAGCATCTCTGACACGTTGCTCAGCTCAGGAGAAGCTTCCTCAGTCAGTGTCCATCTGTCCGTCCGTCCGTCCGTCAGTAATAGTCAGGGGGGGGTGAGGACCCCCCCAGTCAGGCGTCCTGGCTCCCCCTTGCCGTAGCATTGTGTCAAGGCTGGAAGGACCAGACCGGGATTTGAACCCTGCTCTCCCAAACCAACGCCACTCGTCTGAACCACTGATCTATCCAGCTGACAGCAGCTCACAGGTGGAACATCAGATTTATGTCACCACCTGGTCTCAGTGACAAGTGTGGGTCTATTTAGATGTATTTATTTATCATTTGATGTTCATTCATGTCAGTAATTGCCCCAGGTGTGTGCGTGTGTGTGTGCATGTTGTCGCGGAATTTTTAGCCGTTTGGAGAAGAAAAACTATTAATCTAAATTACTGCGTAGGAGATGTTTTAATCCAGTCAGTCGGTCAGGATACACACACGGAAGCATGCGGAGAGATCTCTGCTCAATGTGCACAGTTCTGATCGTATATAGTTGAAGGCCCTGAGGTGCACACGTCTTCACAGCAGGTGTTTGCTGCACAGCACACAGGACGCCAACACAGCAGGTGTGCTCTGCATGCACCTCAGGAGTTTGGTGCCTTCACAGCGGGTGTGGGGGTGGCGCAAGAAGTTGGATGACTGAGGATGCCCCCCCCCCCCCCCCCCCCCAGTCCTTTGACGCTGGTCTTCCTTCAACCTTTGTTTCCATGTAAATGAATGAGGAACCAAATGGACTCCGTCTGCTCTCCCAGTCTCCATCACACCCTTCCTTTTGTTCTCAATTTACATTCCACAATCAAATTCCATTTCAGTGTGTGTGCGTGCGTGCGTGTGTGTGTGTGCGTGTGTGTGTGTGCGTGCGTGCGTGTGTGTTACCAGGGCAGGTTGGAGGCAGCCAGCACAAACACCAGCTGCTCTGAACTCTTCAGTCCGTCCATCTGAACCAGCAGCTCCGCCTTCATCCTGCGACTCCCCTCATGTTCTCTGAAACATCAGAAGGTTTGTTCTGTCCCCTCAAACGGTCGTCATAGCAACATCCCTCAACAGTTTCAGCAACACATCTGCCCCTGGGGCAAAGGTCACGCTTCAGACATGAGCTCACCCCCCACCGCTCCCTCTGTGGCCCATCAGGGACTCCAGCTCATCCAGGAAGATGGTGGACGGAGCGTGGTACCGGGCCAGCTCAAACAGAACCTGCACACACACAACGGGTCGGGTTGAGGCTCCGCGTGAAGGCCCGGGCCCGGGTGAGGGTGAGGGTGAGGGGGCGACACCCACCCGGACCAGTTTCTCTGAGTCTCCTCTCCACTTGCTGGTGATGCTGGAGGCTGAGATGTTGAAGAAGGTGGTTCTGCACTCTGCAGCCACGGCCTTGGCCAGCAGCGTCTTCCCTGTTCCTGTTGGACGGTGGCGCCGGGGAGACAGAGGGACACGCTGAAGGGTGCAATAAAGCTGCTGCAGACACGAGCGGCTGAGGTCGGTGCAACCAGCAGAGCTGCAGCACCAGCCGGGAAGCTGCCGTTGAACTCTGAAGATCACCGACGTTCGCAACAAGCTGCTGAGCTTCTCTGAAGGAAAGAGTCTCACCTGGGGGGCCATAGAGCAGCAGAGCCTTCCAGGGGGACACGATTCCTGTGAACAGCTGTGGATACTGTCAGAGGAGATGCAGATCAGACACGGAGAACACGCGTGTGCACAGCAGCCTCACGCGCTGCAAAGATCACAAATTACTCTGAATTTGAGGGCAGTCAAATCTGCACATTGACCTTATTCCCCTCACAATGAATAATAATGGAGACGGAGCCGGGGGGGCAGCCACATCCGTCCTCATCGCACACTGGAAATGTCAGGAGGACGCAGACGACCTGCTGTGGTGTCACCAGAGCGAGCACGTTCCACGCACGTGAGCGTGTGTGTCTGTCACCTGTAGCTCGGTGCAGAGGGCGAAGGCTGTGTCTTCTGTCCGTCTCTGGGTCACGTTATGCTACATATCGACTTCCTGTCAGGGAACCGGACTGATCGCACCTCCCGCTCTGCCTCTTGAGAGGAGACGCTTTCACAATCGAAGCTGAAATGGCAGCAGGTCCAGGCAGCAACGCACCTTAATGGGGTAGACGACCGCCTCTTTCACTAATTTCTTGGCCTCTTCCAGGCCGATGATGTTGTCCCACTGCACGCTCAGGTCATCCATGTAGATGTCCTGTTGGGGGGGGGGGGGTGACACGCTGATGGACTCGTGCTTATGTTGGAAAGTGTCCATTAAAATCAAACATTTCACACAGGAAACGGAAGCGAACAGAGGTCAGACATAAGGAGCTCTGCTGCCCCCTGGTGGACACTCGCAGCTCCTGCGTCTGCTTCAGAGTGTGTGTGTGTGTGTGTGTGTGTGTGTGCGTGTGTGTGTGTGTTACCCTGCTGATGACTGCAGCCAGTTCACTCATCTCACTGCTTGTTCCACAGAAGCCACTCAGAGGTTTCAGCAGTCGTTCCTTAAACACATCACAAGAGCTTTAACCAGCATCAGGATGCTTTTCTCATCTCTTTGGCAGCTTCGTGTCTCGTCACAAATCGTTGCTGCATGTTTGTTTCTCAGAGGCATCGTGTGTTCAGATGTGTGTCTGTTGGTACCGTGTGATCAGAGCTGCCAGCTCTTCCTCCGAAGGTTCTGCCTTTTCCCTCCGTCCTCGGGCCCTGAAGCAGCTTTAACAACAGTTCCAAAGGTTGAATCATCTCATCCCGATTGTTCTGGTTAAAACGTGTAAAAGTGGGAATTACGTGGAAATTTCCTGTTGGCAGTTGATCCGCAGCTGCACCTGTGATGGAGGAAATGTTGAGTCCAAAGTCTGAAGAGTCGGGATGAGCAGAGGAACTCTCCTCCTGGAAGACAAGAGCCCATCGTCATGACAACAGATTTGTCTGGACCATAGTGTGTGTGTGTGTGTGTGTCTACAGGTGTGGGGGAGTCGGTGGTTCTGGTCCTGGTCCTGGTTCCACACTGGCGTCTCTGGTGGCAGCTGATGGTGGGGAGGCGTCTGTCAGCTGATTTCGGACGCCTGCGGGACAGAGGTCACATGATCCAACAGCGTTCTGACATTAGACAGGAGGACGTTGTTGGTTGGACTGAGAGAAAAAGAGTTTCTCTGAAAACATGGTGATGTGTGAAGGTCAGCAGGAGAGAAGAACCCTCACCTCTTCTGGGGAACACCTGCTGTCCTGCTTTCACCTGCAGACCAAACACTCATCAGCTGTGTCCAACCTCACCTCCGGTCTCCAGGCTGCAGCACGTGGAGCTGCCGAGTGTTTTGATACCTGCTGTCACTTTACGGACGACTTTGGGAAACTTGTGGAACTTGATGTAGTGATAACTCTCAAACTCCAGCAGCATCATCTCCAGGTCCACGTTGTCACACACCTCAAACTTCCTCACTTCACCTCTCGTCTCCCGGTCCAAGGCTGCTGCCGTGGCAACGTAGCTGAAGACACAGAGATGGCAACAATAAAGGCCGACAGCCTGAGGGAACAAACCGATTTAGCTGTGGAACGTCAAGATGTTCAAGATAAAACCCCAGGCGTCGTCCAACCTGAGCTGTTCTGTCAGTGTTCTCCTCAGTCATTCAGATCTCAACATCTTAAAGTCTTGTGTGATCAGGTGCTTTCATACTGACCCTTGACCCAGCAGGTGCTCGTAAATGAGGACGAGGAGACTCTTCTTCCTCATCTCAGCCTTCATCTCATCCTAGAAAACAGCAGCAAAGAGCCGTCACCGAAAACACGGCAGCTGCGCTTTGCTCAGAAATGAAGTTCAATAAGACATTACAGACGTCGGAAATCAACAGATTGTGAAGTGAGTTCAAGGGTCGTGCACTAAAGTCCCTTTTGACTGTGTATGAAACAGTCAGCACCTCCACAATGTTCCGCTAGAGGGCGACAAGCTGCCAAATCAAGAAAGGCCAGCGCGTATCTAGGCAACAGGAGACGCTCGCTAATTGTAGCTCGAAACGAGGCTCACTTGTGAAAATGAGCCAAATCTCGTCCTGAAACACGTGTAAAATAGGCTCGCAAACACATGCATGTGTGCTACATTGACGTATGTTATCGATGTTAGCCGCAAAGGTTAGCTTAGCCTCCGACATCGCTAAAGTTACAGTTTTCCGCATGTTTGCTCGTTAAACATTATCAGCGACAACTATCACGCCATTTAATATTTTAAATCAAAGAACCTCTCGGGACGAACTCACCGCCTCTCTAACCTGGTGCGCAACTTTCATACTTTGATAGGAAAATTCCATTTGGTGAAATAAACGACAACCGTCACTTTCCTGCGAGTTTCGCCTGTTTCTCGTCCCGTTTGTCCCCTCCGGGCTGCCGTAGCGGCAGTGACGTATTGAGCCCGCCAAGAAATCGCTTTCAAGATGAGTCATTTTGCTTTAAATCGACTCTTTTTCTTCTGTTTTAAGGGGGGGAAAGCCAACTGTGTATGTTCAAACCAGAAAAAGTGTAACACAAATATAAAATACACATTTAGATCGGAATGAATGAGCCATTCACAAAGTTTTCCTTGTTTTATTTGTGTGTATCTCCACAGTTTGACTTTTACAAATACAGAACCAACTTCTCACAGGTCGATGAGAATATTGAAGGTTTGATGGATTCAAGAGCATCTGATCATTTTCCTGATCACCAGGGAAAGTGAGTGTTGTACTTAGTGTCAATCATCTGGTTCAACCTTAAAATGCTGGTTGGGCTCAAGAAAAAGAATTCAACCCATTTCACCAACAGATTAACCAAAATTTGATCAGTTGAAAGACACCTTTGAGGAGTGAGCAGAGTCTGAAAGAGCCACTGAAGAGGTGTTGGATGACGTTAGGACTGTGAGCAGTGAGGATGGAACTGATCCTCTGAGGTCTTGATGTTTGGATGGAACTGCCAGGAACCTTCTCCAGGCGGGTCTTCAGTTCAGGTTCAAGTAGGACGACTCACAAAGTCAAACTCAGCCTTTAGTGTCAAGAGCTTAATTAAACAATTTAACGCCTCGCCATTTACTACTACATTTCTTTTAAAACACTCCACTTTTGAATAAACCTGCCCAGGAGATGCGCCCCCTCTCCACAGGGACGTGGGTTCCAGTCTCAGCCCGGAGGCCTCAGAGAACGCCGGCCTCGGCCAGCAGCGTGCCGGCCTCCAGCAGCAGGCTCCTGGCGTAGACCCGGACGGTGTAGAACATGGTGAGGAAATCCTGCGTGCTGAACAGAGTGTCTGCCAGAGCGAAGCCCAGCGTGGACGGGATAAACCCTCGGCCGTACTCCACCATCCACGTCCCAGCGCTCCACTGGACTGATGTGGCCTCGCCAACAGCGTGCACGATCGTGTCGCCTGAACAAGGAGAATGAGACTTCACCTGGAGACAGGGCGTGCTTCACTCAGCTGTGACAGATGGAACCCTTACCAGGGTAGAATATGTCGCTCTTGGTGGTGCCCTCCTTCCACTGTCTGAAGGTTCCAGATATGACGGTGTCGGAGATCTCAGCCCAGTAACGACCTGATGCAACAAAGACGGAGACCATCACACTTCTCTATCGACTCATTAAAAAAGCCCAAAGAGACAAGCTCCAAGAGGGGATGTCCACTCACATGAAGGGAATTGTCCATTAAACTGATCCAGGACTGTTATGAATGTCAAACATGGCAGCATTAACAGGCAACTTTAAGACTTAAAACCACTAGAAAACCCCCGACAACAGCCTCAGATCCGCCCCCAGTGCTGCTCTCCTGTCAGAGTGTATTTTCAGCTCACTGTTATGATAAAATGCTCTCCTGGAACCTGCCTGGGGTTGTTCCAGCTCCAGCCGCCAACACTCACCTGAGTGACCTCCTGTGTCAACAGCGGTACCAAAGAGCAGCAGGTACTCGGTGAGCGACGCGTGGAGGAGACACATGGAGCCCATCCAGCCGCCGGCATTCACAAACACCCACTGCAGCTCCTCGTCTGGCAGGATGTGGCCCGGGTACCTGGGCAGGTGAGGGCAGGTGAGGGCAGTTAGGGCAACAGAAGAACCAGTGTCCACCAGTCCTGCTTTACTGCTTCATCATCACCATCATTCATCCACAACATTCACGGAGGATCACTGTAAAAACCAACCATGTTCGTGCAGAATCTCTCAAACGTTTGATTGCATGACCTAAAAAGAGCAAAGTTAGCGGTTCGGACTGGCTGCTGAGCCCAGAATCACCTCTTCCTGAGCTCCACCACCACCTTGGAGAAGGCCTGTTCATGGTCCTGTCCTGAGAACACAAACAGTTACTGTCTTTCGGTTGGATTATAGCAAAGTCCACTTTGGCCCCGACCCACATGAGGACGCACCTCGTCACAGAACCGGACCCACCTGCGTACTGTTTAGCCAGTTTCGCGATGTCCTCCTTGTTGAAAACGTACTGCTTCGTGGCCATCCAGTGTCTCAGGAGTAAGACGACCAGGACGGCGGCTGTAGCGAACAGCAGCAGCTTAAAACCGGTTCTGAGCGCGGACATTTCCGAGACTAAACCGCAAGAACCCAGAAAGAAACGGAAAGTCGACGACACACAGGCAGCAAACACGCCATCAGCAGAGCAGATGTGGGTCCAAACACTTCCTGATCACGCAAGCGGGAATAAGATTATCAACCAATCAGAGGACAGATCACACAAAGGGGCGGGACAATGTTCAGGGTTGCCAGATCGCTGTAAAACCCCTTAAATGGCTTAACTTTATTTCACGTTTTTACTAAAAAGGGTCTCTTAAATACTTATTCTACAAGTTCACATTTTAAACTGAGAGCATAATTTATTAATTTGTGTCTTTTTTCTTGTGTGTCTTTCACGTTTTTAATGATTAAAAGGTTTGTTAAAGTACGTCAAAGTATCCCGAAGAGCCCCCATTTTGTCGCCTGTCAAAAACAGGAAGTCTTCTCTGCAACTTTATTGCTGCAAGTTGTAAATTCAGAATTCGAGATTTTAAAAAGTTGTCTGTGAGTTTAGAGAATTGGACAATAAATAGGAGTAATTTCTCAGTCATCACCCACCGACATGAGCGGCAACAAAGATGACAGTTTTGATCCAAAAGGTACTGAACTTTATTGATCGGAATGTGGATATCAGCGCTATTAACACGATTAATCAAGCATTCCTTTGCAGTTTCGTCTAATAATAATCTTTACACAATTCCTGTCAAATAAATCGGACGCACTGTCCCTAATGTCCCTAATAACCGTGTCTTTAAAAGAACTGGGCTGATGTTGACCTGTCTGGTGGGAAAAGGGCAAATGTCAAAAATGATGGCTTTAAAAGTGACAGTTCCAACTTTATACGAGTTCTGTCCGATCCGGATGCTGAACTGAAGCATGTAGATGCTGAAGATGTGGAGATTAAAACATGCAGCTTTGTAAATGAGGATGCCTTGATGCAGAACACCAGCACCTGCGTTACAACCCCCTGAGGGACACTTGGGTCTTGGTGTCGGCCCACCGAATGAAGAGACCCTGGGCCGGCCAGGTAGAAAGGCCCCCGGAGCAGCAGATACCCAGGTATGAGCCCAGCAACCCGCTGTGTCCCGGGAACAGGCGAGCCAGCGGACAGGTGAGAAGAGGCTGTGCAGCCTGGTGCTGCTGCACCGTCCACCCAGATGTTCCACCCCTCTGGGGAAGCCTTCCGTTCACATCTGCATCTCTGTGCGTCTGCAGGTCAATTCCGATTATAACAGCACTTTTGTGTTTGACAACGATTTCCCGGCTCTCCAGCCAGATGCTCCAGATCCAGGTGAGCGCTGCTCTTCGTGCTTGACACAGCTCCAGATATTTAAGCTGCAACATTTGATTTGCTTCAGAATTTATATCGTTTCTATAGCGACCACAAGCAAATTGATCAGTTTGAATTGCAGCTGGCTCAGCTGGATTTACTAAACATGATATAATTCTGTTCTTATTTTTATTCTAATTTTGATTTGTTGCCTGTTATATGTTTTGTATCTTGACACTATATTATATTTTTGTCCTCTTTTACACATTTGTCAGCTTCGGATCAACACCCCTTGTTCCAGTCCAAAGCTGCTCGCGGCGTCTGGTAAGAAGAAACGAGTGAATGAAATCCAAATCGTGGCCATACGTGTCAGGCGACCTCCACGGTTGTGGTTGTCATGGCTACCGCTGACATGAATGATCCTGCTCCACGGGTACAAACGGTACCGCTGAGCTCCCGACCCACAGCCGTGCATCTTCTAGAGCCTTGAGCTAATGACCCCCGGTCACACTGCCCAGTCTGGAATGTTGCTCAATAACCAGGCGACCGCCCAATCAGACCGTTGCTGTCACATCTCCAAACACCTCAACCCTCCTCGCCTGGCTGATACAGCAGGCCGAGGAGGCCTGAGGGCCACACAGAAGCGGACCAGAGACCGCTCCACTTCCTGGTTGTTATAGTTGCCCTGCTCAACCATCGTGGTGCTTTTTTATCTCTGAATTCTGAAGGCTCGTCGTCTTCTGGAGGGTTTGGAGATGTTCGTTAGTCCCCCTATGCTGACCACCCCAACAAAACTACTCAGGACGTTGGAGAGTCTGAGAAACTTTCCTGCCTCATGAGAGTCTTTAACCCTTCTGCTCCTCTCAGTAAGGTCATGTGTTTCCATCCCTGGTCTGACGTCACCCTCCCTCTGATGAAAAACCAGGAGGTGGTTGAGGTGATTGACAAGTGGGCGGAGCTTGTGGAGGAGCTGGGCTCCACCTACCGCTGGGTTCAGGTAGGGCTGCAACTCCAGACAGGATGGATGTTAATGACACCTGAGGCTGTGTGGATTCATGCTACACACTCAGGACTGGAGCAGGCCGACGCCGAGAGCACAAGTGTTGTTATATTCATGATTAGAAACCACTGCAACAAGTATTGATTCTAAAATCTGAACATTATCTACAGTAATAAACCATGGAATGTTTGACTGAGTGGAGCTATTCTCTGTCTGGATACATGTTGCCCTTTTGTAAGGAAAAATGATTTGATGTCAGAAAATACTGGTATTTGATAACACAATATTTACTGTAAATAAATGTCACCATTTCATTGGATCCCATTGTCCAGCGGGATCAACTTCCTCTTCTCTTGTCTTTGTAGATCTTTGAGAATAAAGGAGCCATGATGGGCTGTTCCAACCCTCATCCTCACTGCCAGGTAGGCTTGACGAGAGCCGGATTGCGGCTCAGGTCCGCCTTTAGCCGGTGCCACCAGCAGGGGGCAGCATGCGGCCTCAGGAAACCGCGGCAGAGACCACGGGGGCGTTTCCTGCCTAATGAACAGCTTTTACCTGATATTGATTTCATTAATTATCAGTGCATAAAGATGCACAACGACAGATTAAGATCACGATGAAGTCCTCATTACTCATTAAAGCATGT
This sequence comes from Takifugu ocellatus, assembly GCA_027382335.1. Classification (NCBI taxonomy): domain Eukaryota; kingdom Metazoa; phylum Chordata; class Actinopteri; order Tetraodontiformes; family Tetraodontidae; genus Takifugu; species Takifugu ocellatus. The sequence continues at coordinate 966,803 of JAPVLW010000017.1, read as the reverse complement.
AATAACATACCTGTTCCTCCCGCTTGGTCCACTTCAGAGTGAATTTGGAAAGAAAATGGAATCCCGCTTTGACCACTTTCAGCTTTGTTTTTTCCCCTGAAGTCCAGATTTCAATTCCTGAAGACATCTGAGTTAAAGGGAGACACAGTAAATGTGTAGGTTTGTGCATTCAGACAAGCCCTTCAGGCCCAAACTGTGAAGACCAATGAGAAGAAAATGTAGTTGAAATAGTGGAGGCTGCTTTGCTTCGATGAGTCTGGTCTCAGGGGGACGGAGACGTCCCCCAGACGGAGACGTCCCCCAGACGGAGACGTCCCCCAGACGGAGACGTCCCCCAGGAAGGCCAACTCTCAGCACTGCAGCACCTTCTGGAGCTTCTAGCATCAGCTGGTTGTGGAGCTGACGGCTCCTCATCTGTTTGTTCTGCTCTTATGTGAGCGGAGGGATCCGTGCGTACATGCTGGCAGGCGTGCGCACCCATCCAGATGCACAGTGTTTACACTATTAACTGGACTCTGTCCTCACTCTGGCAGCAGCAGCACACAAACACACAAAATGCAGATTCCTCACACAGGAACATCGGGACTCGTCCTCTTGGTGGTGTAGAACTAAACTCCCTGATGTGTCCACGCTAGTGTTTAACATCTGATGAGCTGGAGGTCCCAGGGGCCTCAGAAATGGACCCAGAAGCTACAGATGTTTGATTCCCTTCATCCAGTTTAAACTGAGCTGCTGGATCAGCTCCAAGTCACATTTACATGATGTAGCCTCAAGAATCAGATTCTCAAGGGCATGAAGGCAATCAGCACGTTCTATATGAGCAGAAATCTCCCACAACCCACAGAATTCCATCAGAGGAAAGATCCCGCTTGTTTTAGCGGGAGTAAAATGATGATCCGGAACATCTTCTGATCCCTTTGATGTCCAGTTTCTCCTCCACTCACCATAAAAGTGTGTGATGTTCACTGTCTTCTGAAAAAACCAACAAGACCCAGGAATCAGAGCATAAACTGTCACGGAGCCTCCTGTTATTACTCGATTCATGCTCTATTCATGCTCTATTCACGCTCTATTCACGCTCTATTCACGCTCTATTCATGCTCTATTCACACTCTAATCACACTCTAACCACGCTCTATTCACGCTCTATTCATGCTCTATTCATGCTCTATTCATGCTCTATTCACACTCTAATCACACTCTAACCACGCTCTATTCACGCTCTATTCATGCTCTATTCATGCTCTATTCATGCTCTAATCACACTCTATTCACGCTCTATTCACGCTCTATTCACGCTCTATTCGCACTCTATTCACGTTCTATTCATGCTCTATTCCCGCTCTATTCATGCTCTATTCACGCTCTATTCACGCTCTATTCATGCTCTATTCACGCTCTATTCATGCTCTATTCATGCTCTATTCACGCTCTATTCATGCTCTATTCATGCTCTATTCACGCTCTATTCATGCTCTATTCATGCTCTATTCACACTCTATTCACGCTCTATTCACACTCTATTCATGCTCTATTCATGCTCTATTCATGCTCTATTCCCGCTCTATTCATGCTCTATTCACGCTCTATTCATGCTCTATTCACGCTCTATTCATGCTCTATTCATGCTCTATTCACTGAACACCTTCTGAGAGGGACCAGAGGAATAAAGTCTGTGGGGAAAAGGAAGAATTCCCTCACAGCAGCTGAAACCCACGGATCACAGCGTCAGACACGACCGTCTCAAGCAGCAGAGCATTTCTGCATTTGTCTTTATTATTTTGGTGCTTATGATCACAGACTCGTGCTGCTCTCACCAGAAACATCTCAACATCGTTTGTTAACTCCCCCCCCGGGGGTCCTGGGCTGGAACAGTTCCTGGGGAACCGAGCTGACTCCTGATGGTCGGAGGAGATCAAATCTTTGTTTGGAAGTTGTTCCTGGACGAGGAGCAACTGTGTCGGCCTGACTCTGACAGTTGGACCCAAATCAGCAGCTGGATCTTTACCCTCGCTTTATCAGCAGGACGGATCCGATTACAGCGGATCCGATTACAGCGGATCCGATTACAGCGGATCCGTGTCCTGTTCACAGAGATTTCTGAATCGTCAGTGTGCATACAAAGGTCAGAGGTCAGCGGAATTCTTCTGTTTCCATGGATGCTCGATCACCTGGAGATGAATCCAGCCACACAAACGCACGTTCGCGCTGCTGCCTCCACAAACTCCTCCCCTCTTCCTGTGACATCACAGGTGTGGGCCAGTGACTTCCTGCCAAACGAGCCGGCGCTGTCGGACCGCTGTCAGAGAGCGTTCCATCAGAAACACGGAGAGCCGCTGCTGCTACAGTACGCCAGAGAGGAGGCCGCCAAAAAGGTACCGTCACACACACACACACGGTACCCCAGCCCTGGTACCCCAGCCATGGTACCCCAGCCATAGTACCCCAGCCATAGTACCCCAGCCCTGGTACCCCAGCCATGGTACCCCAGCCATAGTACCCCAGCCCTGGTCCCCCAGCCATAGTACCCCAGCCCTGGTACCCCAGCCATAGTACCCCAGCCCTGGTACCCCAGCCATAGTACCCCAGCCATGGTACCCCAGCCCTGGTACCCCAGCCATAGTACCCCAGCCCTGGTACCCCAGCCATGGTACCCCAGCCATAGTACCCCAGCCCTGGTCCCCCAGCCATAGTACCCCAGCCCTGGTACCCCAGCCCTGGTACCCCAGCCCTGGTCCCCCAGCCATAGTACCCCAGCCCTGGTACCCCAGCCCTGGTACCCCAGCCCTGGTACCCCAGCCCTGGTACCCCAGCCATAGTACCCCAGCCCTGGTACCCTTCACTGGGGTAATTGATGGAGGAACCCAGTAGTTCACTTCTGAGGAAGCTCCTGCTCTTCAGTGGAGCTGAGGCTTTGATGGGGCTCATGGAAAAGCTTTTACTTCACCTTGGAGAGTGTAGTTGGAGAGGGATGGGGGAGAGAGGGGGAGAGGGAGAGAGGGGGGAGAGGGAGAGAGGGGGGAGAAGGAGAGAGAAGGACATAGGAAGTGAGAGAGGGAGAGAGGAAGAGAAGGGGGAGAGGGAGAGAGAAGGACATAGGAAGTGAGAGAGGGAGAGAGGAAGAGAAAGGGGAGAGAGGGGGGAGAGGGAGAGAGAAGGACATAGGAAGTGAGAGAGGAAGAGAGGGAGAGAGGGGGAGCGGGAGAGAGAAGGACATAGGAAGTGAGAGAGGGAGAGGGGAAGAGAAAGGGGGGAGAGGGAGAGAGGGAGAGAGAAGGACATAGGAAGTGAGAGAGGGAGAGAGGGGGAGAGGGAGAGAGAGAGGGAGAGAGGGAGAGAAAGGGGGAGAGGGAGAGAGGGGGAGAGGGAGAGAGAAGGACATAGGAAGTGAGAGAGGGAGAGAGGGGGAGAGGGAGAGAGGGGGAGAGGGGGGGAGAGAGAGAGGGAGAGAGAAGGACATAGGAAGTGAGAGAGGGAGAGAGGTGTGCAAGTAGGAAGGCAAAGAAATCAGAAAGACACTGATTTGTTCAGGGAATGTACTGGTTCTGTGTAGAACCTGTGTGTGTGTGTGTGTGTGTGTGTGTGTGTGTGTGTGTGTGTGTGTGTGAGAGAGAGAGAGCGAGACTGTGTGAGTGTGTGTAAGATAGCATTACGGTTTGTGAGAGCAGACATTGTGCAGGTGCACACGGGGACTGACCTTTATAAAATCAAAGCAAAGAGAGTGTGTGTGTGTGTGTGTGTGTGTGTGTGTGTGTGTGTGTGTGTGTGTGTGTGTGTGTGCTCCATTGTTCCTGTCTTGGTGGGGTTAGGACCCTAAATTGGTATACTGCAGCTTCTGGAGCCCCGATTGGTGTTTGGCTCCTTGGTGACACTCTTGACTTTGAAACCAAACTTTGCAGAGCTAATGGAGAAGATCTCCTGGGACTTCCTGTCTGCGGCGTGTCCTTCACTTCTTCTCTCTCTCCACTGCTCCCCCACCTTCACCTGGCCTCTCCAGGCTTTCTTTTTCTATCAGGGTGATAGTAGAGGAGGGAAAAGGTTTTGTTTAAACATTTGGTCCATCTTGAACCCTGCTAACTGAGGAGCTTGTTTATATCTGCCATCTTCATTGTTCTTCACTGTTTTATCACCTTATATCACCTCCAGCGGTGGAGACCTGCTGATTCTGGACATTAGGCTGTAACACTGAGAAAACACCGTCGGCCCTTTCTACTGGCCTGGTCCCGTTCTGAGGCCTGGATCTCATCACATGTGTCAGAAGCTCCAGAGAAGAGTTGAGATGTTCAGCAGCTGATCACTGTGATTGGACGTGAGCACCATTTAATGTAGGAGCCGACCAGGCTGGAAAAATAAAGATTCATCCTGGGAACGTTGAGTGTTGCTGCTGACCTGGAGGGATTTCAACCAGCACGACAAACAATAATCTTCCTCACAAACACAGAGACACTGTTCCTCTGCTGTTCCCCTGCTGTTCCCCTGCTGTTCCCCTGCTGTTCCTCTGCTGTTCCCCTGCTGTTCCTCTGCTGTTCCCCTGCTGTTCCCCTGCTGTTCCTCTGCTGTTCCCCTGCTGTTCCCCTGCTGTTCCCCTGCTGTTCCTCTGCTGTTCCCCTGCTGTTCCTCTGCTGTTCCCCTGCTGTTCCTCTGCTGTTCCCCTGCTGTTCCCCTGCTGTTCCTCTGCTGTTCCCCTGCTGTTCCTCTGCTGTTCCCCTGCTGTTCCTCTGCTGTTCCTCTGCTGTTCCTCTGCTGTTCCTCTGCTGTTCCCCTGCTGTTCCCCTGCTGTTCCCCTGCTGTTCCTCTGCTGTTCCTCTACTGTTCCTCTGCTGTTCCCCTGCTGTTCCTCTGCTGTTCCTCTGCTGTTCCTCTGCTGTTCCCCTGCTGTTCCCCTGCTGTTCCCCTGCTGTTCCTCTGCTGTTCCTCTGCTGTTCCCCTGCTGTTCCCCTGCTGTTCCTCTGCTGTTCCTCTACTGTTCCTCTGCTGTTCCTCTGCTGTTCCCCTGCTGTTCCCCTGCTGTTCCCCTGCTGTTCCTCTGCTGTTCCTCTGCTGTTCCCCTGCTGTTCCTCTGCTGTTCCTCTGCTGTTCCTCTGCTGTTCCTCTGCTGTTCCCCTGCTGTTCCCCTGCTGTTCCCCTGCTGTTCCCCTGCTGTTCCTCTGCTGTTCCTCTACTGTTCCTCTGCTGTTCCTCTGCTGTTCCTCTGCTGTTCCCCTGCTGTTCCTCTGCTGTTCCTCTGCTGTTCCTCTGCTGTTCCCCTGCTGTTCCCCTGCTGTTCCCCTGCTGTTCCCCTGCTGTTCCTCTGCTGTTCCTCTGCTGTTCCTCGGTTGTTCCCCTGCTGTTCCTCTGCTGTTCCTCTGCTGTTCCTCTGCTGTTCCTCTGCTGTTCCTCTGCTGTTCCTCGGTTGTTCCCCTGCTGTTCCTCTGCTGTTCCTCTGCTGTTCCTCTGCTGTTCCTCTGCTGTTCCTCTGCTGTTCCCCTGCTGTTCCTCTGCTGTTCCTCTGCTGTTCCTCTGCTGTTCCCCTGCTGTTCCCCTGCTGTTCCCCTGCTGTTCCTCTGCTGTTCCTCTGCTGTTCCCCTGCTGTTCCTCTGCTGTTCCTCTGCTGTTCCTCTGCTGTTCCTCTGCTGTTCCCCTGCTGTTCCCCTGCTGTTCCCCTGCTGTTCCCCTGCTGTTCCTCTGCTGTTCCTCTACTGTTCCTCTGCTGTTCCTCTGCTGTTCCTCTGCTGTTCCCCTGCTGTTCCTCTGCTGTTCCTCTGCTGTTCCTCTGCTGTTCCCCTGCTGTTCCCCTGCTGTTCCCCTGCTGTTCCCCTGCTGTTCCTCTGCTGTTCCTCTGCTGTTCCTCTGCTGTTCCTCGGTTGTTCCCCTGCTGTTCCTCTGCTGTTCCTCTGCTGTTCCTCTGCTGTTCCCCTGCTGTTCCTCTGCTGTTCCTCTGCTGTTCCCCTGCTGTTCCTCTGCTGTTCCTCTGCTGTTCCCCTGCTGTTCCCCTGCTGTTCCCTGCTGTTCTCCGTTGCTCTCTGCAGTTCCTCATTGAGCAGAATTATCATTCTCCTGGTCTCAGGCTGGTGTTTAATATTCACTTCTCCTCCTCGAGCTGCAGGGGGTCGGGATCACTGCCCCTGAAAAAGTGTCAGACAGAATATAAAATATGGAACCAGAAGTCACATCTGAGGCTCTGCTGTTCAGCCACACATTAACGAACGGCCTCGCGGTGAAGAACCTGCGGCCTTTATTCCTCCAGGAGCCACAGAAGCATCATGGTTTCGCTGATGTTGGAACCAGCTGATCCTCTCGTCCCTCCTGCAGGAGCGGCTGGTGCTGCAAAGCTCGGACTGGCTGGTGCTGGTTCCATACTGGGCGACCTGGCCCTACCAGACCCTGCTGTTACCACGGCGACACATCCTCCGTATCACTGAGCTGACAGCAGAGGAGAGGAAGGGTGAGTATGTGTGTGTGTGTGTCTGTGTCTGTGTGTGTGTGTGTGTGTGTGCGTGTGTGTGTGTGTGTGTGTGTGTGTGTGTCGTTAGAGGACACGGCCTGCTGTTGTTTGCTGGTGTCTCCTCTGGACATTCTGGGATTTCAAAGGCTGCAGCAGAAACCTGCTGCAGATGGAGGTGAAGCTTCCGATGGAGGTGAAGCTTCAGATGGAGGTGATGCTTCAGATGGAGGTGATGCTTCAGAGGGAGGTGAAGCTTCAGATGGAGGTGATGCTTCAGATGGAGGTGAAGCTTCAGAGGGAGGTGAAGCTTCCGATGGAGGTGAAGCTTCAGATGGAGGTGATGCTTCAGATGGAGGTGATGCTTCAGATGGAGGTGAAGCTTCAGATGGAGGTGAAGCTTCAGATGGAGGTGATGCTTCAGATGGAGGTGAAGCTTCAGATGGAGGTGAAGCTTCAGATGGAGGTGAAGCTTCAGATGGAGGTGATGCTTCAGATGGAGGTGAAGCTTCAGATGGAGGTGAAGCTTCAGATGGAGGTGATGCTTCAGATGGAGGTGAAGCTTCAGATGGAGGTGAAGCTTCAGATGGAGGTGATGCTTCAGATGGAGGTGAAGCTTCAGAGGGAGGTGAAGCTTCCGATGGAGGTGAAGCTTCAGATGGAGGTGAAGCTTCAGATGGAGGTGAAGCTTCAGATGGAGGTGAAGCTTCAGATGGAGGTGATGCTTCAGATGGAGGTGAAGCTTCAGATGGAGGTGATGCTGAGATGAGCAGCCTGGCTCTCAAGGACAAATCTGCCTCGTTTGCGTCGACAGCAGGAGCCTGTTTAGCTGATTGAGCTGCTGCATAATGAACGATGTGAAGATGAGAACAATCGCACTCTTCTGAGACGCTCGCCGCTCCCATGGCGACGGTGGAATGACAATCAGTCGCCGTCTGAGCGTTGCTGTTGTTGCTCCTGATTCCATCAGATCGGTTGATCACAAGTTGATCAGTTAAGAAGCAGGAGAATCAAAACAGGATCCAGCTGGATAATCTCAGGAATGATCAGAGCCAAAGTTGCATGTGTGAAAGGGGAGAAAAGGATCTAGTGGTGTGAGCAGGTGTGACAGTAACCTGTCTGTCTGTCTGTCCCTGTCTGTCTGTCCCTGTCTGTCTGTCCACCAGGCCTGGCTGACATCATGAAGCGTCTTCTGACCAAGTACGACAACCTGTTTGAGGTCTCCTTCCCCTACTCCATGGGCTGGCACGGTAGGTTCCCAACGTGAGCGTGTGGCTGCATGTGATGATGAGCTCCCTCCCAGGTGGGTGTTGAACAGGAGTCTCAAGCTGCTTCTGGAGTCAGTGAAGTCACATGTTCACGACCCGTCAGCTGCCCTGATGCCGCTCCTCCAACAGCTCCATTGTTCTTCCTTCACCAGAAACAAACGACCAGTAAAACAGTCGAGACAGGTCAAATGTTGGTCATGTGACCCTGCAGCGTCGACCTACGACCAACACCTACACACACACACACACACACACACTCTCTCTCTGACCAGCTGATGGGCTTGAAAACCCACCCAAACATCAGATGTGCACCAACACATAAAGGATTGTTCCATTTGTGTGTGTGTGTGTGGGGGGGGGGGGGCAGCCGCCAGGAACGCTGATATTTACCTCTGCTGAGCTGGGGAGTGAGACGGGGTCAAAGGTCAGCTGGATGCGGTGAGATGAGTGACAGGAGGGAGGAGCGGTGTGGCCACGGCTGGGTGGGTCAGAGAGATCTGAAGACTTGTTTCAGCGCCGCGATCCAACGTTTCCTCCCACGGAGCCGTTCAGGAAGTTCTGCTCGACACGAAGAAACAGCTGTCGGCCTCTTCATTTTCTCTTTTTCAGCTTTTTTCACAGATTTGTGAGAGAAGAAAGTGCAGAGGTCAGCGGTCAGGGGTCAGGGGTCAGGAGAGGGCTGTGGTTTGCTCTTCCATCGATGTGGCTCAGGCAGCAGCAGAACTTCGTGCTCTTATTTCCATCTGTTCCAGGAGAATCGTGATTCTGAACCTCGGCTTCCTCTGGAGAGGCTCAGTTCTTTAGTTCTGGATCATCAGGTGTGCCTTCCTTCAAGCAGGGGGTTGTTCTCAGCAGCAGGACGCAAATGCAGAAGGTTTTCATGATCCACGTTAGTCCTGTTTTCTGAAGTTCCGTGGGGCAGCAGGAACGTTGTGGACTCCAGTTGTCCGGACAGCAGCTGAGGATTTCCAACGGTTGGTTGTTCCTGGAGAAAAGCTTCAACGTTTATCTGGAAGGGTTACAGAAAAAGATGCCCAGCACAGAGACCGGGTCCTGTCAGGACCTGGCCCGCGTGGCCTCCACATCTGTGCTGGTGCTGGGAAGCTGCAGGAGCCTCCACATCTGTACTGGTTCTGGGAAGCTGCAGGAGCCTCCACATCTGTGCTGGTGTTGGGAAGCTTCTGGAGGGAAGCTGCAGGAGCCTCCACATCTGTGCTGGTGTTGGGAAGCTTCTGGAGGGAAGCTGCAGGAGCCTCCACATCTGTCCAGCTGCAGCTCTGCATCACAGCTAAAGGTTCTCTTCAACCATCATTGTGACTCTGGTCTCTGTCTGGTTGCTCAGGAGCTCCGACCGGACCTCTTCTGAAGGAGGATCACTCCCACTGGCAGCTGCACGCTCACTACTACCCTCCTCTGCTGCGCTCGGCCACCGTCAAGAAGTTCATGGTGGGCTATGAGCTGCTGGCCCAGGAGCAGAGGGACCTGACTCCTGAGCAGGTGAGTAATGGAGCTCCACCATCCAGCAGTCATGGATGGAGCTGCTAGTTCCATCAGGTCTGGCTCCTCGTGGGGCTCCACCAAGAACATGTCCTTCATCTATCGTTCCTCTGAGCTGCGTCACGTTAATCAGTCAGGCAGGAAGCCAGAAATGGGATCTTCAGAATAAAACACGAACACGGAGTCGCTTCATTCCTAAACTTGAAGATTGTTGAGCAGCCTTGAGGCCTTGTGGGCTCCAAACTAAACTTCTCCATTATTGTATTTAAAAGGCTGCTGAGAAGTTGAGGAACCTTCCAGAGGAACATTACAGGACCAGAGAGAAGCAGGTGGAAGGAGATGAAGCGAAGTGAGACGGATGGTGGTGCCCAGGCAGGATGCCGCTGATGAGCTCCAGACTGGCTCCACTTGATGATTGAAAACATCGTCCACCTTCACACACCTGTTTTTGATTTGAACCTTCTCAAGCTCAAAGGGAGACCAGGACGGACGGTTTCAGCACCAGGGACGGAGGCTCTGTCCACGTCCGGTTCGAGGGCCGTCAGTATATTAAGATCCGTGTAAATAAAGTGGGGGGGGGGGGGGCTGAGTGACGTGGCTGACCCGGGGATTTCCCAGGGTGCACTGCAGTTATCTGGCGCCCATTGCACCTCCTCCGTCTTCCGCACACAGATCAGTGTTTGTTCAGGGATCCTCACCTCAATCTGAGAATTTCACAGCGACATTATTCATGAAAAACTGAATAAATAAGGTTTTCTTGTTTGTCTCCATCTCGTTATCGGCTGATGATCTTCTAATTATGTCAGGTTGAGCAGAAACGGCTGAATATCTGAGGCGAGCGGCTCCGTCGCCGCAGGCTGAGCTCCACATCTCCATCCTGACGGAACGCTGAAGCTCCAGCAGCTGCCTCGCTTCTTTCCTGCCGTTGCATCATTTGTTCTGGTCCCACAGTTTCCACATCAACAGAAACGGTTCTGGCTGCCCAAAAACACGCATATTTAATGAGGCGCCGGCGCTGTCAGACTCAGCAGAAGCGGGTGCATCGCTACACGAATGGGGAACTCATCGGGGGCGTCGGCCCCGCGTGGGCCACGCCCCCAGGTTCACCAGCGTGGCGGCGACGCCGACGAGTCCAAACACACAATCAGACGTAGCAGCGAGATCAAAGAGAAGCGACGAGAGGCGAGAGCATGAGGAGGAGAAAAGCTGTTCGTGAAGAGCAGCTGTTGATTCAGCCTCTCGCTGAGGCGCTTCCTCCTCAGGCAAGACTAAAAACTGACTGCAATATTCACAAGGTGAATATCCAGCGTGCACGTGCACAGAACACACAAGCAGGCCGCCGCACCTGCAGTGGCTCATGGGTAATGACAGCCCAGCCACACTCACCTGTTTCATTATTGATGCTGCTTCCTGTGAAGCTCAATCTCAGCTGCTCCATAAATATTTATATTGATTCAGTGTTTTGTGAAGATCTTCGTCTGAGGGCTGAAGACGTGCAGCTGGAGCCTCTCCGCCGCCTCCCTCACGTCTCCCTCACGTCTCCCTCACGTCTCCCTCACGCCTCCCTCAGCCAGTCGGTCGGCGGCGGACCTCATTCACTCCGGTCAATATTTATCTGCTCCTGCAGGCTCAGCGGAGCTCACATGGACGCATCAGAGGAGCGCGGGTGGATTCAGGACATGACTTTGTGTGTCTACACAGTCTGTGTGTGTGTGTTCGCTCTTATAGAAACAGTAATAAACTATCTATTACAGTCATGCACTCCTCACTTATTTGGTGTTTGCAGCTGTGTTTGGCAAAGACTGCTCTTGTTTAGCTTGTTGTTGCCAGACGTTCCCACACAACCGTCTCCAGGGTCTACAGTGATCCACCAGAAGCATCCAGACAGGAGCGGCTCTCTGGGGAACCTCCATGATGCCAGGAGGCGAAGCAGAGAAAGTTAGCTACAAACACACTAAACCCAGATATGCTGCAGCTTCAGCCAGAACCAAGTCTGGAAGATACTGATGCTACATGCTAAAGGCAGTCCTCCAGGACAGCAGAGAACTCGAACCAGAGGCAAACCCACCACACTCTGGCAACGGAAACCAAAACACACAACAAGGGAAAACCAACCAAAGCAGCAGCTGGCACTGATAGGCAGGAACAACCTGCTAAAGTAGGCGGCAGGATGTAAATTGCCTTCAGGTGCGCCTGCCTGCAGTGCCCCCTGCAGGACACAGCAGGTACAACCCTGGGCCCCAACACCGAGTTAGCATTGACTGATCAGTGCTGAATAAGACGTTTCATCTTTTTCATGTATTCACACCATTACATGCTCTGCAGCGTCGGACCTTTGTCTTCTCCAAAGCAAAGATCTCACACAGAAGATCAGGGCGGAGGAACAGATTCAGAACCCACTTTCAATACCTGGCGGGACTCTGGAGCAGCTACAGCCAGCCTGAGTGGACATGCTCCTTCCTGTCCTGCATGCAAACATCTGCAGCATCTTCACTTCCAACAGCAAGAACACAGTTCCAGGGTTATTGAGTGAGATCCTCAGATCAAACAGGATCTCTTGTGGCCGTTTCATCAATGGAAACGGCGTTTTCTGCTCTTTCCTCCTTTCTTCTCCATCTCTCGTCTCTTTCCTGCGTCCATCAGCTCCTCCAGCTGCTGATACAAGCTGACAAAGCTGCACCAGCAAGAGCAGCAGGTGGGTCGGAGGAACCTCCCTGAGAAGTACCGAGCAGATGGATTTCAGCAGGACACGCGCTTCCTGAACGCTCCTTCATGAAACAGTGGAGAGGGCAGCCGCCTCTGGAATTTATTAGCATCAGTGAGATAAACAGGATAAAGGTTTATCTCCGGATCTACGCGTGCTGCTGGAGGGAGGCGGATGGCTTTGATAAACCTTCTCCATGACACAGATTCTGCTGCAGGAGATAACAGAACAAACAGCCAGGAGATAACCTGAACACCGGTCAAATCAAGATAAGGAAGATGGAACGCTGCAGGACTAATGCAGAAGAAAACCTCATCTTGTTAATCCCTTTAACCACTCTGATGCTAACAGACGCTGCTGCTCCGTGATGGGGGGGGGGGGGGGGGTGATGGTGGTGGTGGTGGGGGGGTGATGGTGGTGGTGGGGGGGGGGTTCTAATCAACACGCTGACGTGTCGTTTCCACCTCCTGCTACGACGTCCTCACCAGAAATAGGCAGGCAAGCACTTCCTTCAGCAGACATTTTGTCTCTCTAACTGTTTTTCTGTGTGTGTGTGTGTGTGTGTCTGTGTGTGTGTCTGTGTGTGTGTGTCTGGTTTCATCCCTCTCACCTCTACGTTAATTCTGCTCGTAGTTCTAGTTCTGAAGATCTGCCAGGTCTGTTTGAAGGGAGCGGAGCGCCGGAGGAGCCGATGAAGCCCAACGTTCCTCTGGGATCTGGGTGCAGCTGATGTGGACTCCAGCGTCCATCAGGAATTCTTCAGACCTTCCCTGCAGAATGGGGGGGGGGGGGGGGGGGGGAACATCTTCAGAGCCTGACCTTCAAACATCTGGAGCCTTTTTCTTTCGTCTATCTGGTGTCCATCACATTTCTCTGCTGTGTATCAGGAACCAAACGTTGGTGGTCGGCTGGAGCGTCACCATAATATCTGGTCCTGCTCAGGGTTTATTCCTGCTAGGATGGAGCTCTTCCTCAGACTCTGGGTGCTACATAAATAGAAGTGAAGGCCTCCACAGTGCCCTCAGATGTTCTCCAACAGTGAGAGGCGCTCGTGGTTCTGATGGTTCTCTCTGTGGCTCCTCAGAACACCACACCAGGCTGGTCCTCAGAGCTCCTCAGCAGCTGATTTTTGGTGCAGAATAAAGACAGAAGAAGAACTGATGGAGTCATAAATAGAACCAACGTCTGGATCGTAGAAGCTGAAAGGTGTTTTTCTTGTTCCTGTGTGATTCGGACCTTTTCTGTTTCCTCAAATGAGTCTTTGTTTGCGAAAATGAGCTCCTGGACCCAGCCACCCCTTCCACGAGGGTGGACAGCTGAACATCAGGGTTCTCCACCATGTCGGACCCATCAGAACCATCAGACCAGTCAGACCCATCGGACCTGTCGGACCCATCAGACCCGTCAGACCCATCGGACCCATCGGACCCATCAGACCCATCGGACCCATCAGACCCATCAGACCCATCAGACCCATCGGACCCATCAGACCCGTCGGACCCATCAGACCCATCAGACCCGTTGGACCCATCAGACCCATCGGACCCATCAGACCCATCAGACCCGTTGGACCCATCAGACCCGTCGGACCCATCAGACCCATCAGACCCGTCGGACCCATCGGACCCATCAGACCCGTTGGACCCATCAGACCCGTTGGACCCATCAGACCCCTTGGACCCGTCAGACCCATCAGACCCCTTGGACCCGTCAGACCCGTCGGACCCATCAGACCCATCAGACCCATCAGACCCGTTGGACCCATCAGACCCGTCGGACCCATCAGACCCATCAGACCCGTTGGACCCATCAGACCCATCGGACCCATCAGACCCATCAGACCCGTTGGACCCATCAGACCCGTCGGACCCATCAGACCCATCAGACCCGTCGGACCCATCGGACCCATCAGACCCGTTGGACCCATCAGACCCGTTGGACCCATCAGACCCCTTGGACCCGTCAGACCCATCAGACCCCTTGGACCCGTCAGACCCGTTGGACCCATCAGACCCGTTGGACCCATCAGACCCGTTGGACCCATCAGACCCGTTGGACCCCCCGCCCCCCCCCCCCTCCTGTGAAATACCGACGACACCAAATCAAAAGGACAAATGTGACGTCCAGTGTTAACATGATAATTACAACCACTGTGTGTAATTACTGCAGTAATGACACATTCACTCCAATAATGAACACTTTGGACAGAAGGAGGTCTTACAAAGTAACAGAAATATGATTCTGTGTGTGTGTGTGTGTGTGTGTGTATGTGTGTGTGTGAGTGTGTGTGTGCGTGTGTGTGTGTGTGTGTGAGTGTGTGTGTGTGTGTGTGTGAGTGTGTGTGTGTGTGTGTGAGTGTGTGTGTGTGTGTGTGTGTGTGAGTGTGAGTGCGTGTTCGTGTGTGTGTGTGTGAGTGTGTGTGTGAGTGTGTGTGTGCGTGTGTGTGTGTGAGTGTGTGTGTGTGTGTGTGTGTGTGAGCTTGTTTGTTAAATGACAGACAGCTGCATTGTTCCACAGAGTCTCAGAGCTTGTTAAACACTGAGCAGAAATAATGGATCTACAGACTGTTTCATTCATCACACACACACACACACACACACACACACACACACACACATACACACACAGAGTCAGATGGAGCGAACGGAGGAAGCTGATTGGAGCATCGATCATGAGAACAAATCGACCAATCCCAGCTGCTGTTACAGTCCTGCTGAGGTGCCCATGAGCAAGGTTGGTCCTGGTGGGATTTAGGCAGGAACTGACCATTTTCTCTCCTCAGATTTAAACCTCTTGAGGGAGATTTTAGTTTATAACATTAAGGTGAAGATTAAAGGTGGTTGGAAGTAAATGAGCAGAAATGTTGAAAATGAGATTAGAATGAAGCAGAGACAGAAACTGGCTTTGATGTCTATTCCATCTCTTTAATCTTCTTTAATCTCCCGTTGATGGCAGCTGCTGTGCTCCCCCAGCTTGTGTTCTGGCCTCATCTCAACACTGGCGATGAGCGAGAGGAGGTGCAAGAGCACAACCTGCAACACTCAGCAAGGGATCAATGATTTAGGACCACAGGGCGGCTCTGGAGGCCCAGGTAGTTGCTCAGAGGCGCGGCGCTGAACATGACGTGGAATTCTACAGGAATCACAAGAAGAAGAGGCGATGAGATGAACAGCAGCATCATCTGCTGACGCGTCGCTGAGGTGAAGACGAGACGTTTCCGTCACACGAGGAGACGCAGGAAACACCGCGCGAGTACTGACGCAAGATTAGAGTCCAGCTGGTGCAACCACTTCCTGTCTGGCTTCATGCTGCCTGAGAAACAAAAACAAGAGCTGCATTTTTAAAAATTCATTTCTGGACCAGACGTTCCCGGCTCAGTCGTGGAGAATAAAGCTCAGGTGTGATCTGATGAGAGGAGCTGATCGTGAAGGGAATGAAAAAGAGTAAATGTGAATTCTTAAGAGTGGGGAATAACGGCGCTCCGGTCCGGGGCGATGGACCGACCCCGGCGGCTCCGAGGCGCCGTCCCTCCGCTCAGGCGAGGCGACGAGGGTGTGAAAGTCCACGTGTCTTGGTGGAGCTGTAATAAATCCTCCAGGTTGTTGTAGCAGCGCCTCAGATTAGCCGAGGGATCGATAAGCGTCCAAACAACAACTTCAGGCTGCTTCATCACTCAGCTCCTCTCGCTGCTTTTTACAGCTGCTGGAACATCCTCCATGATGGCGCCGATCGATATCGGAGTCACGGGGGAGAAGAGGACGCCGGAGATACGACAGAAGTAAATCAAAGAAAACCGGTTTCTTTTTTAAACGCGTGGCCAGTGTCTGCTTCGCCCCAGCCGTGAAGGTATTCACAAGCACTGGCTGAGCAGCAGCCCTGAGGCTCCACACGCTCCTCGTTCTCCTGCTGACCCAGATGAAAGGCGCTGCTGGAAGTCCAGACCTTTGATAAACACATCAGAACCGGATCCTCCCACCGAGCTGAGGCTCAACGACACGTTTGAAGAGAGGAGGAGAAAAGACAGGAGGGAGCAGGTGAAGGAGGAGAGGAGGAGAGGAGGAGAAAAGACAGGAGGGAGCAGGTGAAGGAGGAGGGGAGGAGAGGAGGAGAAAAGACAGGAGGGAGCAGGTGAAGGAGGAGAGGAGGAGGAAGAGAGGAGGAGAAAAGACAGGAGGGAGCAGGTGAAGGAGGAGAGGAGGAGAAAAGACAGGAGGGAGCAGGTGAAGGAGGAGAGGAGGAGAGGAGGAGAAAAGACAGGGGGGAGCAGGTGAAGGAGGAGAGGAGGAGGAAGAGAGGAGGACAAAAGACAGGAGGGAGCAGGTGAAGGAGGAGAGGAGGAGAGGAGGAGAAAAGACAGGAGGGAGCAGGTGAAGGAGGAGAGGAGGAGAGGAGGAGAAAAGACAGGAGGGAGCAGGTGAAGGAGGAGAGGAGGAGAGGAGGAGAAAAGACAGGAGGGAGCAGGTGAAGGAGGAGAGGAGGAGAGGAGGGAGCAGGTGAAGGAGGGAAGGTGGAGGAAGAGAGGAGGAGAAAAGACAGGAGGGAGCAGGTGAAGGAGGGAAGGAGGGAAGGAGGAGATGAAGGATGGCGTTAATAACAAGCCAGGAGCCGACGGAGGTCTGGACGAGGACAGAAGGGAACAGCAGAGGGTAAAAGTCCACCTCAAACTCTGGGTCAGTCCAAGGGAACCTGGTGGAGCGTTTAGGAGGAGAACATTCTGATTGTCATTCAATTCTGTTGAGTCGCCATCAGAACCACATCGAGTCATTCAAAGTGGGTCAGAAGTGTCCCCAGAAACAGTCCAGCCAACAAGGTGTCCTGAAGGGACGAGGACCAGAACCGTCCTGGCTCACTGGAGAATGTGGGTCAGACCTCCCGCTACCACAGATCCACAGACAGAAAACGGAGCGAGGACATCCCAGCTGGGTCATTGAGGTCCAGTCTGGAGAGACCGTGATGGACCGCAGAGACAAACACCAGCAACCAGGAACCAGGAACCACAGCGGGTGTCTGTGGGTCTGCATCAGGCAATGGAACAGAACCTTTGCCAGTGGCCAACAGAACCTTTGCCAGTGGCCAACAGAACCTTTGCCAGTGGCCAACAGAACCTTTGCCAGTGGCCAACAGAGCCTTTGCCAGTGGTCTCTTCTGTGTTTGCTTGAAGCATTTAATTCAGGTCCAACCAGCCCAGTGAGGGTTTGTCCTGGGCTGGTTGGACCATAAAGGGGAACCAGCCAGGGAAGTGTTCCTCAGCCATCAATGAGCAATAAAGTGTTTGACAGCAGCTCAGAGTCACAACCCCCCCCTCTCTACCCCCCCCCCCCCCCCACTCTACCCCCCCCAAACAGACTCGCTGGGCCCATTAGGAGCCATAGTAACAGGTCAGCTGCTGTCATGCTGTCGCTGTTAAATACTGGATGAGATGGAAGGGCCACAGGTGATCTACAGGTGATCCACAGGTGATCCACAGGTGATCCACAGGTGATCCACAGGTGTAAAATCTGGTGATCCTTCACCAGGTCCAGTCAGGAGATCGCCTGCTCTCAGACCAGCTCTCCACCTGCTGTCTGCATCCACCGTCGCTGTGATGTCAGAGCAAAAGCAACAGGAAGGAATAAACACAACTCCCGGTGGGAACGTTGAGTCCGGGAACAACAAAATTGTGTCCCATGCTGCTCTTTTCTGTTTTAATTAGACATCAAGGCTGCGGCTGCTGGGCGACTTTGAAACGGAGCGAACTCATTTCAGCCTCTTCGTCCATCTAAGAGGCTTCAAACGAGCCGAGGTGCTGACGTGCATCTGGGACGAGGCTTCGCTGGGAAAGGAAACATAAACAGGGAACAGATTGTGTTCCGGAATTATCTCGGAGAAATATGAAGGATTTACCATCATTTGCTTCAAAGGTCCATCCCATAATTACTGCAGGGAGCCCATAACAGACATCACTTAGGCTGTGATTTATCGCCCCCCCCCCCCCCCCTGATGGCAGACATGTTAATGAGGGTCCCACATCAGCAGCTCCAGAACGTGCACGCCAACGTGCAGCCAAAGAACGAGCTAACTTTCGGCGCTTTAATGCTAATCCAGCTACAGGCAGGAAGGGGCGATTGGGGACTTTTAAAACACTTTGATTGCTGGTGAGCTGAGAGACGTTTCGAGTGAAATCAACAACTGCTCCATTTAATCTGAGCGCGAGTTCCTCGGCGTAGCCGCAAAATAAAGTCGGAGCGGTTAAAGCGGCCAAGTGTGAAAGCAGCCTGATTCAGTGTCGCCGCCAGCGTCAAGCTCCATTTCTCCAGCAAACTGCAGAAAATTGTCTGATGTCCGGACAATCGACTGGCTGTTGGCAGCCGAAACAAACGCTGCGTGACTTAGCAGATGGCGGCGCGGGGGCGGAGCCTCAACCCCAACGGAACGCAACAGGAGGGTTTTATGAGGCCAATCTGCATAATCGACGAAGAGCTGCAGCTGCGTCCAGACTCGGACCAGCTGAACTCTTCGTTTCCACCAAAGTCACGGAGGAAACGGAGGTTCTGAGGTTCTGGCCTCACGATTGGAGCCTGTTCGACATTTGGCTCCACCCACAAAACCACTGCTCCGTTTCCCCGTGAACTTCAAGGCCACTGCAAAAGTCCGGCGAGGTTCTGTGGAACGTTGGGAGCTGGTGTTTGACTGTGAAAGTGTGTGTGTACGTGTGTGTGTGTGTATGTGTGTGTGAGGGGGGGTTGTGTGTTGATCAGCTTTATTCTGCTACACACAGTGATGAAGCAGCACATCAGCACCTTTTGGGTGTCAAACTGCCAACTGTTGCAGGACAAAAATACAATCACAGCAGTCTGACAAGTGTTAACGAGCTTTCACACACACACACACACACACACACACACACACACACACACACACACACACACACACACACACACACACACACACACACACACACACCATCTTTCCCTTTCACAGAGACAACCTGCTACCAAAGCTCTAATTAAGAAAATGCATAACCTGGACTTAAGGAGCACATTTGTCTCTGGCCAGCCACATGGCGCTAATGAGACCCTCCACTCATTAAGGGCTTTGAGCTCAACCTCCTGTCTCTCAGCTAACGAGCTGAGAGAAGAAAGTGGAGGATTAACCTGTGTGACTCTGCATGGAGGTAGTGGAGCAAAGCATCCAAGCGGCAGTGCTCTGGGGGCAGAGGTCACTGAACCCAGGCACCCCCTGCTCTGTGTGGGCGTGTGTGTAGGCATTGGTTGTGTGTTGGAGGTTAATTGGCTGCTTTAGTCTACAACTGTGTTCACAGTGAGTCCTTCTGATGAAGGGTGAGGTCGTATGTTAAAGAGAGAAATCTTCCCACCCTCTAGCTGCCACAAAGCTAAGGGGTTAATGCCACAGAGTTAAGGGGTTAATGCCATGGAGCTCTAGCTGCCACAGAGCTGAGGGGTCAATGCCATGGAGCTCTAGCTGCCACAGAGCTAAGGGGTTAATGCCATGGAGCTCTAGCTGCCACAGAGCTGAGGGGTTAATGCCATGGAGCTCTAGCTGCCACAGAGCTGAGGGGTTAATGCCATGGAGCTCTAGCTGCCACAGAGCTGAGGGGTTAATGCCATGGAGCTCTAGCTGCCACAGAGCTGAGGGGTCAATGTCATGGAGCTCTAGCTGCCACAGAGCTGAGGGGTTAATGCCATGGAGCTCTAGCTGCCACAGAGCTGAGGGGTCAATGCCATGGAGCTAGCCTGAGCTCTCAGTGGCTGCCGCTTCTTAACTGGTGTCCCCTGGAAGAGAAGAAGCTGCGTGTTGTGACAGGATGGACTGTGGCCTCCATAAATCCATAATCCCTGGGATATTAACGTTGCTTCATTCAAGGGAACAAATGCGAACTGCACTGGCAGATTGGGAGGCTGAGATTTATTACAACATATCGCCGCTGTCGCCGGCAGAACTAAACCTGACGCCCGGCTCTGTTTTTGGCCACCGGCCTATCTTTACTCAGCTGCCGCATATGGTGAAAGTTTCAGCAGTAAGTCTTAATGAGGCTGGGATCCAAGAGGAGATAAGGTAAGGCGACATAAGATTAACTTTATTGATCCCTCCGGGCCCAGCAGCCAGAGGGGAAATTGAGTCATTACAGCAGTAAAGCATGGCGGTGCAGGACGGAGGGCAGGGTAAATGGGGCATCATGCCAGCGTGGGGTGCAGGGAACAGACCTGCAATCAGCTTTCTGGACTTCAAACCGCTGGAAAGCCAAAAGGGAGGAGTCGAGCAGGAGCTCCGGAGGAACATGGAGGGAGGCTAATGGTTGTTAAAAGGTCATGTTTTAAAGCTGCTGCCCATTATTCAGCAGGAAGCCTTCAACAACATAACCGTTTTTAATCAAACACGTCCAGACGACACCAGCCAGGACAACTCAGAGGAGAGAAAATGACATTTGGCACATAGAACACTTTTAGAATGAGGAAAGTGGATTAAAATCACATTTGCAGCTGTAGTCTGGAACTGTGAGGACACCTGGGGACACCTGAGGACACCTGGGGACACCTGAGGAGACCTGGGGACACCTGAGGACACCTGGGGACACCTGAGGACACCTGGGGACACCTGAGGACACCTGGGGACACCTGGGGACACCAGGGGACACCTGAGGACACCTGGGGACACCTGAGGAGACCTGGGGACACCTGAGGAGACCTGGGGACACCTGGGGACACCTGAGGACACCTGGGGACACCTGAGGAGACCTGGGGACACCTGAGGAGACCTGGGGACACCTGAGGACACCTGGGGACACCTGAGGAGACCTGGGGACACCTGAGGAGACCTGGGGACACCTGAGGAGACCTGGGGACACCTGAGGACACCTGGGGACACCTGAGGAGACCTTAGGACACCTGGGGACACCTGGGGACACCTGAGGACACCTGAGGACACCTGAGGACACCTGAGGAGACCTGAGGAGACCTGAGGAGACCTGGGGACACCTGAGGAGACCTGGGGACACCTGAGGACACCTGGGGACACCTGAGGAGACCTGGGGACACCTGAGGACACCTGGGGACACCTGAGGAGACCTTAGGACACCTGGGGACACCTGAGGACACCTGGGGACACCTGAGGACACCTGGGGACACCTGAGGACCAGAGAGCTGAAAGGTGGTCCGAAGGAGGCAGGACGCCACAGAAGGACTCAGGAGCAGGTCAGGCTTCACTACAAAGCTCCACATCCCATAATTCCACACAAAGAAAGATGAATGTTGTCTGGCTCAGGTGAAAATGGAAAACACAACAGAGTGTGTGTGTGTGTGTGTGTGTGTGTGTGTGTGTGTGTGTGTGTGTGTGTGTGTGTTCAGGTCCCTGTGTGTGTGTGTGTGTGTGTTCAGGTCCCTGTGTGTGTGCGTGTGTGTGTTCAGGTCCATGTGTGTGTGTATGCGTGTGTGTGTGTGTGTGATAGCCTCAGGCTGCTGTAAGTGAGCTTCAGGCCAAACAAGAGTTCTGCAATGAAGATGGGATGCACACTGCATTCAGCTCATCTGTGTGTGTTCAGGTCTGTGTGTGTGTGTGTGTGTGTGTGTGTGTGCGTGTGTGTGCGTGTGCGTGTGTGTGTAACCGCTCTGACAGCGCCACTCCCAGGTCGCCCCCACAGCTGGTTGCTGCTGTGGTTACAGAGCCGCTCAGCTTAATGTATTTATCAGTGTTTTTGATGAGGATGATGATGATGAGGATGAGGATGATGAGGATGATGATGATGATGATGATGATGATGATGATGATGATGTAGGCCACTAGAATTCCACAGGAACAGAGGACAAACCAGAAGCTTCAAACCAGTAACAAAGCACCTGGAAGCAAATGATCTGGTCTCTGAGGGGACGTTGGAAGGGTCCCAGTTTGGACGGACATCCGGTTGTGCAGAGGCAGAATCAGGAATCATGGAATTATTTATCTCCAACAATAGAAAGAATCAAAGCAAACGGATCCAGATGAACCAGGAACCAGGCGGTCCACTGGTGCGCTGCAGCTCAGACTAATTACGTACTGGTGCTGGGCTCAGCTCTGCTGGGAGCACTGGCCCGTCTCCTCCCGCTGAGACAGACCAACAATTAGGAGCTCCTGCTTGGACCAAAGCGAGTGGATGCAGGAGCGGGAATGAATTAAGGGAGCTGGGAGCCGGAGTTGCTCATTTGTGTGTGAAATTACTTTCACGCTGAGAAAATACCGAATAAATCCTCACAGAGCAGAAGCTGCAATTTGTGTTGTGTCAGGATGTTCCTTTAAATCCTCCTGAAGGGTCAGACCAGGACCAAGAGTCCAGGGTTCAGTCTGGGAAGGACGGGAGCCTGGATGCTGCTCCACAGTGTTCTGAGGGTTCTCATGGAACCACCGACTGGTCTGGACCGTCCATCAGGAACATCAGGAACCCTCTCAGTGGAAGCAGAGATCTTCAAACATGAAGGTGAGTTTGCTGCTGTGTTGTTCACCAGAGCTTCTGGATCCTTCACCATCACTGTTGCCCATGTTCTGCTCGGATTTGGATCCGTCGGTCCGCTTCATTTTCTCTCAGGTCCTGTGAAGGCACGTTCAGATGTTTGTGTCTGGAGGTTGAAATATGCTGGCACCAGATAAAACTTGTTTGTGGTGGATCGTTCTCGAAGCCACTTTAACAGATGTTTGTTGTGTGGACAGACAGAAATGATGAAGCTGAAGTTGCGTCTGATGTTCTTCATCACTGCTGTGAGTATCCTGATCACAGCATCTGCCAGCATCAAAGGGACCAGATATCAAAGGTCTTCATTAGCATCCGCTTGAAATTGTTTGAAGGCCAAAACGCTTCAGAACTGAGATCTGTTCATCCAGACACCAACAAACCAGCAGCTCTGGATCGAGAGGAACGTTGGTGGACTTCCAGCTCAGTTCAAGCCCAGTTGGAGGTCTGAAATCCTGAACACACACACACACACACACACACACACACACACACACACACACACACACACACACACACACACACACACACACACACACACACACACACACACACACACCGTCTAATTGACAGTACATTAGAGCCTGTTTGTCTGCCTCTGCTCTCCAACGTTCTTCTGCCCCTGGGGGCCTCAGCAGGAGGTCCTGTCAGCGAGAGTTGTTTTTGTCCTCCTCTAATCTCCTTTTCTCCGTTCTCACATGTTCTCCTCCCTCAGGAGCGTCTGTCTTCCCGTGAACTGATGCGAGTGCACGTCTTGCTCCTCATCCCCATGTTACCCAATCAGGGAGGCTTCGTGGACCACGGAGGTCCGTGTAGACCGCTGCTGCAGCACCACGGAGATCTCAGCCTTCAGCTGCTGCAAACATCTGTGGCCATAAAAGAGAGACAGTGTGAGTCAGAGGTGCAGGTGGGTCCAACACCTCCCACAGATGTTTGGGGGGCGTTAGAGACACATTCTTTCAGAACGGGTGTTAAATTACAGCTGTGTGAGGACGAGATGTGGAGTGGAAGAAAAACCACTCATCTTCAGAGGTGCTGGTTTCAACTGGGGGGGAAAGAGGGGCGTTTATGTGAACACACACAGAACCAGAACCAACCTCCTCACAAGCATTTGCTGGTGCTGATGAAGCTCATTTCAGGGCATCCACACAGTCTCAGGGGAGGCGGTTCAAACATCTGACTGTAGCACAGCATCAAAGAGTTTTTATATATAATAAAAAAAAAGCCCCGTTTCTGTAAAGAAGGACACTTTCTGACAGCTCTTTATATCCTGTCTGGGGTGGACCTGAGCAGGTGGACCTGATTGGCTGGACCTGATTGGCTGGACCTGAACAGGTGGACCTGATTGACTGGACCTGAGCAGGTGGACCTGATTGACTGGACCTGAGCAGGTGGACCTGATTGACTGGACCTGAGCAGGTGGACCTGAGCAGGTGGACCTGATTAACTGGACCTGAACAGGTGGACCTGATTGGCTGGACCTGAGCAGGTGGACCTGATTGACTGGACCTGATTGACTGGACCTGAGCAGGTGGACCTGATTGGCTGGACCTGAACAGGTGGACCTGATTGGCTGGACCTGAGCAGGTGAACCTGATTGGCTGGACCTGAGCAGGTGGACCTGATTGACTGGACCTGAGCAGGTGGACCTGATTGACTGGACCTGAGCAGGTGGACCTGAGCAGGTGGACCTGATTAACTGGACCTGAACAGGTGGACCTGGGCAGGTGCAGCTGAACCCTCAATCAAAGGAGTACTAGAAACAGACAACCTGGGAAACAGATGAACCCTTTTTAAACCTCCGTCAGTTCGTCTGGAACACAAATGCTCAGCGTCAGTGGTCACAACAGATGTTTGCTGCTATGGCAACAGGGCTATCTGAAGAATGCCTGTCCTCCAGGTGTTTGTGATGTGTCTCAATCATAGTTATCCAAATAAGATCTCTGCATCAACTGGACTTGATGAGGGTTTTCTTGAAGATGTTTCTCCTTCTATCCAGAAGGCTTCTTCAGTTCTGAACTCATTAGCATGCTAATGCTCTGGGTGGTCACCTGAGCGTCGTTAGCAGGGTCATTCAGTTTGGGTGCTCCCCTTTGTCTGCTGGCTCACATGGTGGTGAACCATCAGGTCTCATGAAAAGGTGAGAACTTTTGGATCGTTGGCAGAAAAAATGGAGTGTTTTGTATGTGGGTGGTAGTTCAGAGCCTCAGTCCACCACCTGTGTTTGGGGATGGAGTTTCCAATTTGTGGCTTCCTGGACACCTCTCAGACCAGTGATCTTCTCTGGCCAGTACCTGTAGCAGAGTGCCCGTGTTCCTGTAGGTGGACTGCTGAGTCCTGACCTGAAGAGGTGGCACGTCTGTGTTGTGCCGTTCTTGTGTGGAGAGGTCCTTCAGGTGGGGAAGGATGATGAACATTAATGTCAATGTTTGATTATTGAGGGTTGTAGTGGCAGCGTTTGGTTGCTGTTGGACCTGTGTGATCATGGAGCTGTGGGAGGGGACCGAAGCCTTGCTGCTTCACACAGATGGTCTGCACCTTCTCCAGGTGTTTCCCTCATGAAGAATGAGTAGATCAGTCATATTTCCTGTGTAGCCCCCCCCCCACTGTATCTGTCTACAGGTATCACTGCCTTCATAGCTGACCTCTGACCCTGCTGACCCACTCTTCTCCTACACCAGCACTTTGTTATAATGAATGTATTTCCCTGCCGGCCATCAGCAGGAGGGTCCCCCTACGTGACCCTGGTCCTTCTTCCTGTGAAAGGGCAGTTTTTCTTTGGCACTGTTGCTTGTTGGGGGTCAGGCCCTGGGGTTCTGGAGAGGGTCTAGAGACAATCTTGATTGTAACAGAGGTGATATAAATACAGATTGATTTGAAGAACCGCTGCTCCACCTGTTACACCACCTCAAATGACCCCAGGATCTAGTGCACGTGGCAAAAGGTCGCCTAGCGCTGCTTCCTGTTGGCGAACGTGACGCGTCAGCAGGTCTATAGCAACGCATGGATCAGCTCTAAAAACTGAACTGATCGATGTTTCTGAGCAGGAAAGTAAACAAACTGTTCATAAGATCTTTGGGGATGATGACAAACTGACCCAGGCATGTTTATGTGGAGCTAATCACCACGAGCTTGTTCAGCCTGTTATCACAGTGTGCTCATTAGTAAAGTCTATAGATTAAACTGATCAATACGGATATTCATGCGGAGGTTATCAATTAGGAGCTCGATAGCGCGCGCACACACACACGCACACACACGCGTGGCAACAGTCATTAGCACTCGTTTATTATTAACTTTTGTTCCACTCAGGAAAATCTTTCCTTCACTCCTTAAATGTTTATGTCTAAAATTAGCATCAGTGAGGTTTAACCCTGGAAACCATCTGTGTTCTGAAAAGACATGAAAACGGGTCCTGATTGTCGGCGCTGGACTACCTGCTGAGCACTGATGGAGAATGCTCCAGGTACTGGACCTCTTTAGACCCTCATAGGGTGGAGCTTCATTTCTCAGCTCCAGAAGCAGATAAAATTCAGTTCTTCAGTCACAAATCATGACCAGAGAAGCTCTGAGTCCTCAGTAAAACAATGGAGAAGTCCTGGAGGTGTGGAAGAATCAGTGCTGTCTTCTGGCCTGGAGCTCTTCTGGCCTGGAGCTCTTCTGGCCTGATGCTCTTCTGTTCTGGAGCTCTTCTGGCCTGGAGCTCTTCTGGTCTGGAGCTCTTCTGGTCTGAAGCTCTTCTGGCCTGGAGCTCTTCTGGCCTGGAGCAGCTCCACTGATCGGTGGTCAATATGCTGCTTTGATGAGTGCAGGACAGAGGGTCCAGGATAAAGAGAAGACAAACTAATGGTTTTGTCCTTTAGCATGATGGAGGTGATCATCAGCATTTATTGGAGGAGGAGGAGGAGGAGGAGCTGCTGAAGCCAGTTGTCACTGCCGTGACATAAGTGTGTGAGCATGTTCTCAGCAGGGAGGATGATCCTGCTGCAGATGGCACGTTTATGGATCCTGGACTGATCCAGCTCCACTGGCTGCACCGACCTCAGTCTCCTGCCCCCCCCCCCCCCCCCCCCCCCCCGGCCTCGGAGGCTTCTGATTTCATTAATAAAAGATTAATAAGAGAACACAAACCTGCACCCGATCCCAGCTGCTGGTCTGATTCTCTGAGGTGGTTCTAAAGTTCCTGCCTTCCCTCCTGCGGATCATTGCTCAGCTCTGGAGCCGCTGGTGCTGACTGATGAACCAGGCAGGTGGTTCCAGAGAAACGGATCAGAAAACTCCACATTTCTGCATCTAATGAAAACTTTTAGCTCTTCCTGCTGTTCTGTTCAACAGATCCACGTCTGCTGGTCGTCTCCATGTTTGCTTGGGTCTCCTCATTCTGCCTGATCTGGTCCCTCCCACCAAGGCTGCCATGGGTCCTGGTTCATCTTCACCCAGTCCAAACCAGGACTGACCCAGTTGAGACTGAAGACAACCAGGCACCAGGAGCCTGCCTGCCTCCCTGCCTGCCTGTCTGCCTGCCTGCCTGTCTCCCTGCCTGCCTGTCTCCCTGCCTGAGGAATAACCTGGTAGTGTTGCCTATTCTTCAGAATCTTTTGCCCATAATGGTTCTCTGAGTGCCTGATGCACTTTAATTCTCTCCATATCTTTCATCCAGTAGGTTAATACAGTCTGTAATGTGTCATATTCCTCCAGGAGGAACAGGTAGTTTTATCTAATCTCTGATTTCCCCAGTGAGCCCCAACATTCCGCTCCTTTAAATGAATTCATCCAGCATCCAGCCGCTCTGAGCTGGATGTTGGATCACACTAATAAGCTGAAGCCCACGCAGGAAAGATGGAGCTTAAATGGAAGCGTGGAGGTTTTCCTGTTAGCATCTGCTGACGGTTGTGTTGAGCTGATCAGTGTGTCCACAGTGTGTCTGTGCTAATCTCTCGGGTTTAGTCCTCATTCCCGACACTACAGCTAAAACAGCATCATTAACCTTCTCTCAATTAACTGATTTACAGAAGCTAATTATTGTTAAAGCTGGAGAGTTTTGACGTTTGGAGCTTTGACCTTTTGGGCCCTTTTAATCTGGACATTTGGAGACACGTATAATAGAAGAGTGTGTGATGTCCTTCCAGTTTGGGTTTGCTTGGGAGTTATTTTCTTTAGAAGCCTGTTTAGACTTTGAATGACACGTTAATCTCCTGGAATCTCCACGTCAGGTTCCAACGACTCCCAGCAACAGTGACGTGAACAGCACGTGTTCCACCTCTGCTGCTCTTTCTCCATCAGTGGAGAGATGGCAGCATCTTTCCTACAACCGAGCCCTCAAAACAACATTCAAATTTGCCCTTGAAAGTCGAGGAAAAGTGGGTAATTTCACCAGATCACCAGCGAGAAACCCCGGCAACAACAACAGCTGCCAGAGTCGTTAAAATGCCATAATGCTGCCATCCAGCAGGGAATGGATCCATACACACGCACGCACACACACGCACACATGCACACGCACACACACACACACACACACACACACACACACACACACACACACACACACACACACACACACACACACACACACCAGCTGGGAA
The DNA here is from genome assembly GCA_027382335.1 of Takifugu ocellatus. Lineage (NCBI taxonomy): Eukaryota > Metazoa > Chordata > Actinopteri > Tetraodontiformes > Tetraodontidae > Takifugu > Takifugu ocellatus. The sequence continues at coordinate 938,851 of JAPVLW010000017.1, read as the reverse complement.
CCAATATTTGCGTTTTTGTGACTGGAGATGGATTTGAGAGTTTCTGCACTTGAAATTAAAAGCAAAAGAATCGATAATATAAAAGAATAAAAGGCCGCGAGCCAACATAAGACATGAGCGCTTCTTGAACAGAATGATGATGTTTAGAACACATCATGAAAGCTGACCTTAGGCCTCTCAGCTCCTGAAGCTGCTGAAGTCAGCCGTGATTCCAGAAGATCCACGATGTGAAGGAACAGAATAGGGAACCTGAGGACGACACCGTTGGTCCTGGATGAGGCCGAACGTCTGAGCAAGAATAAGGACAAGCTGACAGGAAGCGTCTGTTCACCAGCCGCTCGTGCAGAACAAGTGTGGCGTGTCCGTCTGTGGTCCTAACGAGGTGATTACCGCTCCCTCTGCTCCGTGATTAATATTCATGCTGAGGTCGGAGACCTTTCTGGCTCATTCATTTAAAAGTCAACACATTTAAAACCCAGTGTGGTCACAGTGTAGGAGGAGCTCCAGGATCCAGGGCGTCAGCGTGAGGGACTCATCTGACCCCCCAGCAGGATCTCAGGAGCATGAATGGAATCCTTCTGAAACGGAGCCAGCAGATCCTCACTGCACTTCGAATCATCTGTAAAGACTTGAAACACCCGAATAATGTGTCATCTAATCACAACCCTGTGAGCATGAGCAGCATTTGCCAGGCACCAGGGGGCACCAGGGGGCACCAGGGGGCACCACGGGGCACCAGGGGGCACCAGGGGGCACCAGGGGGCACCAGCGGGCACCAGGGGGCACCAGGGGGCACCACGGGGCACCAGGGGGCACCAGGGGGCACCAGCGGGCACCACGGGGCACCAGCTTTATTTTCCAGCTGCTGTCGTGTCAAAAGGCTGCATGCATGAAGAGGTCCTGCTGTCCAACACCCAAGTTCAAAGTGATAATTATAGTCTGAATTAGCATAAAGCGTTTTCTCGTTGCCAGGACGACGAGCTGACCTCAGCCTTAACATCCATCAGGCACAGATTAGCTCAGTGTTCTTCAGGATTATTCGTGTGTGTGGAGGTGTGGAAGGGCTGGAAACTGACCCCGTTCGTATAGTTTTTAATCTGTATGAGGCCATTTCCTGCCAGCAAACCTTATCTCAACCCAATTACAGCCTGAGCGCTGCTCTGCTGCGAGGGGAGCAGAACACCTTGTTATTGCACTTTTATCCGGGGGAACAGTAATCAATGCTCTCTGACTGATGGCGCCGCTTTTGTGCTCTCAACAGCTACATTAGGAGCTTTAGAGCTTCCTCCATCATGACGGCTGTGATCTGCATGGAAACACCAAAAAAAGATGAGTGGTCTTATCAGACTGACACGCACACACACACACACACACACACACACACACACACACACACAATTATGCAGGGCTAGACGGAGGGAGAGATGAAATGAGTTAGAAACCCAGAAATGTGATAAAGTGGTGGAGGTGATTTTACTGTGATTTCCTCCTGTAGACAAGCCCCACCCATACGGAAACAGCCCCACCCACCCATCATCTGCCACACCCACGTGATGCTCCTGTCAGCTGAGGTTAATTGGTGGAACCTGAAGGGCAACGACTCCATTTTCAGGGTCAACATTTATGTACATAATGTTTGCTGACCCGCCCAGTGACCCACCTGGTGACCCACCTGGTGACCCACCTGGTGACCATCCCAGTGACCCACCCGGTGACCCGCCCGGTGACCCACCTGGTGACCTGCCCAGTGACCCACCTGGTGACCCACCTGGTGACCCACCTGGTGACTCCTGTGTCATCTGCAGGTGCTGGATTTTCCTGGATTTTCCTTCCTCCATGTTACATCAAAGGCGGTTCGATGAGATTTTAATGCTGATCTAAATTCATCGTTTATGTCATAAATGAGCTGCAGAGTTGAGAGAAAAGCTTCCAGATCCACCAGGACCTTAGAGAAGGAAAGAGCTCTTCCAGGAGGAACACTTTAACTCTTCGCTGAGCAAAGGTCAAAACATTTGCAGCTTAGTGGTCCAGAGAGGCAGGAACAGGCATTAACAGGGGATGTGTTGCTACGGCAACAGCCATCAACAGTAGAGAGAATGATGAAGATGCTCTCATGTTTAGCTTCTTCACTCCTCCATCCCTATCAGATCTTTCAAACCCAGCTGGTTCTTAGACGTTCTTATTTTCCACGTTAGCAGTTGTTGTTTGCTAGTTTCAGCCGTTAAACTCGGAGTTAAATTTAGTGTCTGGGATATCTGGAGGCTGACCTGGCGTGGAGAGATGCCATCAATCACACCCTCCAATCAGATTTGCCCCCAGCTGCAGCTTTATGAGGAGCTGCCTCATAAATAACGTGAGTGTAAACAGAACGAGCGGAGCAGCAGCCTATTAATCAGCGGCTGACGTGAAGCACAGCCACCAGCAGCAAACTGGGAGAGAAGGTGGAGGGAACTGGGTCAGAGGGTCCACAAAGGTCTGTGGAAGACTCCAGCACGCAGAGATGTCAGATGAAAGCAAAGACTTTTCCTGTTGCTTTGATGTCACCTTGGAAACGTTCTGTTCATCCTCCACCAGTGAGGGAGTCAGAAGGTTTAACGACCTCCAAGAGGACGTCTGCGGAGTGAATCAATGTTCAAGCACTCGTTAAAGCTCCTCAAGCACCTCATTAAAAGGTCGGAACATTGTTGGTTTCAAATTTAGAGTTAATGTTATGGATTTATTCTGCAGGTGTGATTCATCTCATCAGCAGAACGTTTTCCAAACGTCCTCTCTTGATGATCCTGAGGGGCGACTTCACCGTCTCCCGCTCAGAATCTCCTGAAGTCAAGACCTTGACCTCAAAACACAGACGTCCGGCAGAAATGTGAGGAAACCAGCTGAACGGAAGGTTCTCCTCCAGCCCTGAAGCATCAGCCATGTGGGCAGGAACCTGTGAAGACGTGGAGGAGCCTCACGGACCGATGCTGCAGCAGATGGACCTCAGCACACCTGAGATGGTCCTCAGCACACCTGAGATGGACCTCAACACGCCCGAGATGGTCCTCAGCACGCCCGAGATGGTCCTCAGCACGCCCGAGATGGTCCTCAACACACCCGAGATGGTCCTCAGCACGCCCGAGATGGTCCTCAACACGCCCGAGATGGTCCTCAGCACGCCTGAGATGGTCCTCAGCACGCCCGAGATGGTCCTCAACACGCCCGAGATGGTCCTCAGCACGCCCGAGATGGTCCTCAACACACCCGAGATGGTCCTCAGCACGCCCAAGATGGTCCTCAGCACGCCCGAGATGGTCCTCAGCACAACTGAGGTGGACCTCGGCACGCCCGAGGTGGACCTCAGCACGCCCGAGATGGTCCTCAGCACGCCCGAGATGGTCCTCAACACGCCCGAGATGGACCTCAACACGCCCGAGATGGACCTCAACACGCCCGAGATGGTCCTCAACACGCCCGAGATGGACCTCAACACGCCCGAGATGGACCTCAACACGCCCGAGATGGTCCTCAGCACGCCCGAGATGGTCCTCAGCACGCCCGAGATGGTCCTCAGCACACCCGAGATGGACCTCAGCACACCTCTGTATCTGGATCACATGCAGCACCACAGGTCCGCTGGAAGAAAGCTACAGCAGGAAATCCCAGGTGGGATCAATCAGATCACCTTCACACGTTGCTGAGCTGATCAATTCTGACCGTGAGGAAACATGAAGGCATCAATAAAGGTCTATTAAAGGAAGATTAAACTGTAATAAGTTGTTATTCCAGGTGAGCTGCTGGAGCATGAATCAGGCTAATTCTCACACAGGTGATATTACTGACCAACGTGACCTTGAAAGTCTCCTAACACGTGAGGAACTAATGAGGAACCAAGCTGTCAGTGACGGACCTGCGTCAGGCAGCCAGCAGGTGTTTCAGGGAGGTTCATCCAGATCCTGTGATACGGCTTGTGAAGAATGTTCTGCAGGTTGTAGACAGATGCTAGCGCGTCTCGCTAATGAGCGTCGCTGCTGTCCACTCACACACCTGAGTGACGCCAACTGTAGCGGCGCACGCACGCACGCACGCACGCACGCACGCGCGCACGCACGCACCAAACTCCTCGTTTCTAAGTCATTGGAGGCGTTTTTCCGTGTGAGCTGCTGCTAATTGCCTGTTTTCAATTATCCAAAAAGAATTTGGGAACATTTGAAGGAGAGGAACTAAAAATGCATCAGGTGCCAGGAGAAGCTTTAGGTCCCTGTCACAGCAACACGGCGCCGTGCGTGCGGACACGCTGCTCCGGGACGGGAAGCAGATCCAGCAGGACCGGCGCCATCCATCACCGTAACGAGAGGCCGGGAATTATCCAGCTGCTCTGCAGCCGTTTAACGTCTGCAAAGGGTTCTTCTCCCGCCTCCACGCGGCCTCCACGCGGCCTCCACGCCGTCTCCACGCCGTCTCCACGCCGCCTCCACGCCGCCTCCACGCCGCCTCCACGCCGTCTCCACGCCGTCTCCACGCCGCCTCCACGCCGCCTCCACGCCGCCTCCACGCGGCCTCCACGCCGTCTCTGCGTCGTCTCCGCGCCGTCTCGGCGCCGCCTCCACGCCGCCTCCACGCCGCCTCCACGCCGCCTCCACGCCGTCTCCACGCGCTCTCCACGCCGTCTCCACGCCGCCTCCACGCCGTCTCCACGCCGTCTCCACCCCGCCTCCGCGCCGCCTCCGCGCGGCCTCCACGCCGCCTCCACGCCGCCTCCACGCCGCCTCCACGCCGTCTCCAAGCGCTCTCCACGCCGTCTCCACGCCGCCTCCACGCCGTCTCCACGCCGTCTCCACCCCGCCTCCACGCCGCCTCCACCCCGCCTCCACGCCGCCTCCGCGCGGCCTCCACGCCGCCTCCACGCCGTCTCCACCCCGCCTCCACGCCGCCTCCGCGCGGCCTCCACGCCGTCTTTACGCCGCCTCCGCGCCGCCCCCACGCCGCCTCCACGCCGTCTCCGCGCCGTCTCCACCCCGCCTCCACGCCGTCTCCACGCCGTCTCCACGCCGCCTCCACGCCGCCTCCACGCCGCCTCCACGCCGTCTCCACGCCGTCTCCACGCCGCCTCCACGCCGCCTCCACGCCGCCTCCACGCGGCCTCCACGCCGTCTCTGCGTCGTCTCCGCGCCGTCTCGGCGCCGCCTCCACGCCGCCTCCACGCCGCCTCCACGCCGCCTCCACGCCGTCTCCACGCGCTCTCCACGCCGTCTCCACGCCGCCTCCACGCCGTCTCCACGCCGTCTCCACCCCGCCTCCGCGCCGCCTCCGCGCGGCCTCCACGCCGCCTCCACGCCGCCTCCACGCCGCCTCCACGCCGTCTCCAAGCGCTCTCCACGCCGTCTCCACGCCGCCTCCACGCCGTCTCCACGCCGTCTCCACCCCGCCTCCACGCCGCCTCCACCCCGCCTCCACGCCGCCTCCGCGCGGCCTCCACGCCGCCTCCACGCCGTCTCCACCCCGCCTCCACGCCGCCTCCGCGCGGCCTCCACGCCGTCTTTACGCCGCCTCCGCGCCGCCCCCACGCCGCCTCCACGCCGTCTCCGCGCCGTCTCCACCCCGCCTCCACGCCGTCTCCACCCCGCCTCCACGCCGCCTCCACGCCGCCTCCACGCCGTCTCCACGCCGTCTCTACGCCGCCTCCACGCCGCCTCCACGCCGTCTCCACGCCGTCTCTACGCCGCCTCCACGCCGCCTCCACGCCGTCTCCACGCGGCCTCCACGCCGCCTCCGCGCCGTCTCCGCGCCGCCTCCGCGCCGTCTCCGCGCCGTCCCCGCGCCGCCTCCGCGCCGCCTCCGCGCCGTCTCCACGCCGCCTCCACGCCGTCTCCGCGCTGCAGCTCATCAGATCCCATCAGTTCACGTCCACGTTCCAACCTAAAGCCATAAAAGCAGGAGCTCAGCAGCGGTGACTGATGATCCCGGGACAGAAAGGAAATGGAGGACACACAACTACGTTTATCACTTTCTGACACTAAATGGAAAAAAGAAAACAGATTTGAGGTTTCTGAGTCCATCTGACAGAGATTTAAAGAGGCACAACAAACTTGCTGGACTCCTTTATCTCCTCAGAACTTCTCCTGAAGCTTCCTACAATCAACCAAACTGATTCTGAATCCCTGATTTCAAAGCTTGATTTCACTCTTTCATCTCAGTCGAACGGTCCAACCTGGTCACCAGACAGCAGACTGGTGCTGCTCTGCACCCCAGACGGAGCAGCACCAGGAGGCAGACTGGTGCTGCTCTGCACCCCAGACGGAGCAGCACCAGGAGGTCGACCAGGACCCGACTCCTGGGATCGACCGGAGAGCTGCATGGAAGACAGCGAGGTGAGGTCAGAGGTCAAGTCTCCCTAAGAATGGGCCTTGAAGCAACCGACCTTTGACCTCCTGGAACTTCTCAGTGTTGCTCACAGATGGAAGGAGAAGATGTTGAGAAGATGAGGAGGAGCATGAGGAGGAGCATGAGGAGGAGGGTGAGCAGGCCCAACAGAAGGTGAGTCTCCTCTTCCTCCTCCTCCCTCTCTCCTACTGTTTCTACTCCCCCTCCTCGTCCTCCCTCCCTCCTCCCTCCCCTCCTCCTCCCTCCTCTCCCTTGCTCCTCCTCCTCCCCTCCCCCTCCTCCCTCCTCTTCCTGCTACTCCTCCTCCCCTCCCCTCCTCCTCCTCCCCTCCCTCCTCCTCCTCCTCCTCCCTCCTCTTCCTGCTCCTCCTCCCCTCCCCCTCCCTCCCTCCTCCTCCTCCCCCTCCCTCCCTCCTCCTCCCCCTCCCTCCCTCCTCCTCCCTCCTCCCCTCCCCCTCCCTCCCTCCTCCTCTCCCCCTCCTCCCCTCCTCCTCCTCCTCCTCCTGGACATTCCTGAGGCAGCTTCATTGTCCCAGGCTGCCACCAGTGTGAGCAGAGGTGGTGAAGGTGTCTGATGGATTCCTAACGAGCTTCAGCCTAACGAGATTCCCGTCATTGTTGGCAGATCAACAAAAAGAAGCTGCAGGCGCAAAACAAACAGCCTCGCCGCTCCGAGCGTTCCTGCTGCTCCCGCTCCTGCTCCCGTTCCTGCTCCCGTTCCTGCTTTGATTTTTCTGTGAAGAGAATTTTTGGATTTTCTGCCAAACTGTTGTTGAAACCACGAGATCTTCTTTGTGTTCCACCTCCGTCTGACACCCAGCAGCACCCCCACAATTATTCCATCTTATTCCCAATGCAGCCACTTTTCGGAACGTTTACCCGTGCGGTACGGCTACGGTTCTGGCTCGACTTGCACATTCCTCTGTGCCAGTGCACGTGCACGTGTACGTGCCTGAAATCATGTGACATGGTGAAAATTTACTGACCGTCACAAACACAACGTGACACGTTCAGGAATCAAAACTAGAATTTCAAATGTGACTGGTCCGGTTACCATAGAAACGGAGGCGGAGCCGCCTTCAGGGTCACATGACGATCCCATGAGTGAGCTGATGTGAGCAAAGACAAAAATCACCTGTTTCCGTTGGTAACTGTGGATGGAGGAAGCGCTGCTGTCACAACAAATCTCCCGTTCAGCCGCCGTCCGAGAGCGACGAGCAGCAGAACTCAGCAGAACTCAGCAGAACTCAGCAGAACTCAGCAGAACCGTTCAGAGCCCTCAAGATGTTCTGGCCCGTCTGGCTGCAGCTCCAGATCTCTGGAACACTGCCAACAAAGTTCTGACAGGAGAGGGAAGCTTTGGCAGCAGTAAAACACACACACACACACACACACACGCACACACACACACACACACTCTAACAGCTCAACATGATGTGATGACGCAGGTTGTCCCGTCTTTGCTTGTGTTACCGTCTCCTACCAGCAGGGGGCACCATGAGGGCCAGAATGACGCGTCAGACCGAACCACCGCTGAAGTCACGGGGAACCAGTAAACCCAATACCCAACCAGTGAGCAAGAGGAAGCTTTGAACCCTGGGAGACTGTAGAATTTCCCTCTGTTTTTCAGGCTGAACAACTCGAACCCGCCACCGCAGGATCCGGATCCAGATCCGGGCCCGGGCAGGTGTTGGAGAAAGAAGACGGGACATGAAGTCCAGGTCCAAGTGACTGAATAATTGATGCTCAATCATCCTGACGTCCGCAGCAAACATTTGAATTCCATCTCATCCTCCATGGCTACAGCAGCCGTCTGGTTCCGGTGCGGTCGGACTGTCGGCACTGACACGTCTCCTGGGAATGTGGCCAGGTGACGCCTCACCTCTCGTTTATTTAAGATCGAAGCTTCGGAATATTCCGTTTGTTGGCTTGTTCCACGTGTAGGTATGAGGGTGAGGAGCATTAGCAGAAGCCTTTTCAAGTTCATCATCTCTGAAAAGATTTCTGATTTTATCACCACTTTCCGACGTCATGGTCTCTTCCTCTGGTATTTTCCTCCTCCGGATGCAACAGTCCCTCTGTTCACACCCTCCTCCTCATGGAAATACCCCCAGGTCTTTCCAGGATTCCCAGCTTGGGTGCCGTCCTGGACTTGAGCAGGACTCAGCTCTCGCTCTTTGTTTCTGAAGCAAGCAGCCCTCCTCCCCATCTGGGCGCCACGATGAGGAATGTCGGGTGCTTTTATTGTGAAAGGGCCGGTGGAGCGGAGGCTGAAGTGTGCAGATGTGGTGGATCTTCTCTGATTCTTGGCCGCTTGGACAAGGTCTGCTCCCTGTTCCTCATCCAGTCCCGACCGATGATTAATTCAGCTCCTGCTCATCACCGCTGGCCTCATTCACCGACCGGGGCCCGGCGGGGGTTCCCAACAGAACTCTGACAAGCCTCGTTATCCCACAGGAAGGAGTTTAACTCCTCGGTCTGACTGATGTAAAAGGTGGACCTGCTCTCTCCTTAAACGAGGGATGAACTTCGCCGTTTTGTGGCCGCTTTTATCTCCTGGGCCCGTTTCCACCAGCTCCTCCTCAGCCGTTACCGATTCAGGAAGTCTGGAGCTGCTGCCGCCGTCTCTCTGATGGTTCGAGCGCTCAGAAGATGAAGGGATCTTCAGCTCAGATTTATGGTGTTTACGACTGGCTTATATTCACTCGGCGACGCCACGTTGAGCCAAAGGAATCCTGATGAGATGGAGGTCGTTAACGGACGCATTAAGAGCTCATTTGGTTTCCTCTCCTCCTCCTCCCACCCTCAGGGCTCCATGCGACCTGCAGCCCTGAGGGTGGGAGGTTCTCCATGACTTCCTGTCCCGCTCACATCTGACTCTTACTTTGAAAATCAGGATCTTGCGACAACTCGTCCGACCTTGAGACGCTCTGCTTTGCATGCGTTCCGTGGGGCCGACGTCTCCACTCTAATGAGATTCATGTGAAGAACCACTTTGACTTCAGGCTTAAGGAGGAATCAAAAGCTCTCGGCTGTGTAACATGGAATTACAGTGGCTGGAGAAAAGGACGGATTGTTGCCGGGACTGGTTTCAGCAGCAGCAGCAGACAGGAAATCAAAGCGGGTTCACGATCAGTAATTCCCTCAGACAAAGCCCGGGATGAGGTGCTAATGCGCGTCCCTTTCACAACCTTATCCCAGGTTTATTCCTCTGAATGTGACACCCAACGCACGGATAAACACCGGCTCCTCCGGCACGCTCCATGTTTCCCAATGAAAACCAGCCGGGATCCAGGCAGGACACTGGAAAACCTCCGCGTCTTCAGCTCGCGTTGGACTAAAAGCCCCTCAAAAGGCCTTTGGAGAGAAGATAGAAGTGAACAGTGACGGATCTCGGAAGCGGTTTGGAGCGAGTGCCGACCCTCAGGGCGCCCGCAGACGTCTGATGTGACCCCTGAGAGGAAGCTGCTACATTTAGCTGTTTCCAGGACCTTTCTGGAGACTTCAGAGAAGTTTAGAACGCTGCTGGAGGCGATAACCCACATCTTTCAGAGCAGAGTGGAGCTGAGGAGATGAAATGCCTGGAAGTGTTGGGAAAACTGCAAGATTCTCTGACCTCTGACCCGCTGCTGACGGACGCAAACGCTCCCGTGTGATGGGAGCCGATGTTCTGGGCTTCGGTGCCGCCGTGCCCACTGATCATTGGTTCACTTTTGGTTCCATCAAAATGCAGCCGGCTGCACAAATGAACAAGGAACAAGAATCCCCCACAGGTCAGGAACCACTGATGGGAGCAGGAACCACATGGTTCAGAGGAATCCCCCACAGGTCAGGAACCACTGATGGGAGCAGGAACCACATGGCTCAGAAGAATCCCCCACAGGTCAGGAACCACTGATGAGAGCAGGAACCACATGGTTCAGAAGAATCCCCCACAGGTCAGGAACCACTGATGGGAGCAGGAACCACATGGTTCAGAAGAATCCCCCACAGGTCAGGAACCACTGATGAGAGCAGGAACCACATGGTTCAGAAGAATCCCCCACAGGTCAGGAACCACTGATGGGAGGAGGAACCACATGGTTCAGAAGAATCCCCCACAGGTCAGGAACCACTGATGGGAGGAGGAACCACATGGTTCAGAAGAATCCCCCACAGGTCAGGAACCACTGATGGGAGGAGGAACCACATGGTTCAGAAGAATCCCCCACAGGTCAGGAACCACTGATGGGAGGAGGAACCACATGGTTCAGAAGAATCCCCCACAGGTCAGGAACCACTGATGGGAGGAGGAACCACATGGCTCAGAAGAATCCCCCACAGGTCAGGAACCACTGATGGGAGCAGGAACCACATGGTTCAGAAGAATCCCCCACAGGTCAGGAACCACTGATGGGAGGAGGAACCACATGGCTCAGAAGAATCCCCCACAGGTCAGGAACCACTGATGGGAGCAGGAACCACATGGCTCAGAAGAATCCCCCACAGGTCAGGAACCACTGATGGGAGGAGGAACCACATGGCTCAGAAGAATCCCCCACAGGTCAGGAACCACTGATGAGAGCAGGAACCACATGGTTCAGAAGAATCCCCCACAGGTCAGGAACCACTGATGAGAGCAGGAACCACATGGTTCAGAAGAATCCCCCACAGGTCAGGAACCACTGATGAGAGCAGGAACCACATGGTTCAGAAGAATCCCCCACAGGTCAGGAACCACTGATGAGAGCAGGAACCACATGGTTCAGAAGAATCCCCCACAGGTCAGGAACCACTGATGAGAGCAGGAACCACATGGTTCAGAAGATTCCCCCACAGGTCAGGAACCACTGATGAGAGCAGGAACCACATGGTTCAGAAGAATCCCCCACAGGTCAGGAACCACTGATGAGAGCAGGAACCACATGGTTCAGAAGAATCCCCCACAGGTCAGGAACCACTGATGAGAGCAGGAACCACATGGTTCAGAAGAATCCCCCACAGGTCAGGAACCACTGATGAGAGCAGGAACCACATGGTTCAGAAGATTCCCCCACAGGTCAGGAACCACTGATGGGAGGAGGAACCACATGGTTCAGAAGAATCCCCCACAGGTCAGGAACCACTGATGGGAGGAGGAACCACATGGCTCAGAAGAATCCCCCACAGGTCAGAGACCACTGATGGGAGGAGGAACCACATGGCTCAGAAGAATCCCCCACAGGTCAGGAACCACTGATGGGAGGAGGAACCACATGGCTCAGAAGAATCCCCCACAGGTCAGGAACCACTGATGGGACGAGGAACCACGCAGGGTGGTGGTAGCGCGTCTGTTGGGGGCTGGGCTGAGACGTACAGGGTTCCTGGTTCCAGCCCCAGAACAGACCAAACATGGAAGGTGTTCTGGTAGTAGGGGGAGGTGCCAGAACACCTTCAGAGCACTGCCCACATACCATTGAGCAAGGTACCGAAGCCACAAACACTCACACAGGGCCGTGCAACGAGCTGGCGACTCCTCCAGGGGGCGCTGCCTTCACCCACACGTGACCCCTCCCATTTATTCTGCTGCCGGGGGCGTGGCCTGTTGCACCAGGTGTGTGTTCTGATGACCTTTGTTCAGCAGATCTGAAACGGGAAACATCTCGTCGGGTCCACGACACAAATGCATCTTCTGTGTGTGTGTGTGTGTGTGTGTGTGTGTGTGTGTGTGTGTGTGTGTGTGTGTGTGTGTGTGTGTGTGTGTGTGTGAACGTTTAATGGATCACAACGTTTAACGACTGATGAGATTATCGAACCCCCAAAACGTCGGACAAATCGGACAATTTCTTGGTTGTTTCTGAATCAGAAAAAGTCAGACCACCACCAGGGTCCAGGTCACCACAGGGTCCAGACCACCGCCAGGGTCCAGGTCACCACCAGGGTCCAGGTCACCACAGGGTCCAGGTCACCACAGGGTCCAGGTCACCACCAGGGTCCAGACCACCGCCAGGGTCCAGGTCACCACAGGGTCCAGACCACCGCCAGGGTCCAGGTCACCACCAGGGTCCAGGTCACCACAGGGTCCAGACCACCGCCAGGGTCCAGGTCACCACAGGGTCCAGGTCACCGCCAGGGTCCAGGTCACCGCCAGGGTCCAGGTCACCGCCAGGGTCCAGACCACCGCCAGGGTCCAGACCACCGCCAGGGTCCAGGTCCTGCCAGGGTCCAGGTTGGAGGTGGTGGAGCAGAAACTGCTCAGCGAGGCCTCCAGGCTTTGGTTTGCAGAGAAGACTCGTGCATAAATTACTGCCGATGGAAACGTGCAGCTGTTGCAGATTAAACACGCATCAATGTAAAATAGATTTTAAATTAAGACAAAACGCAACATTATTCTCCATTTCTCTCACATCTGCGCAGCCCTAAAATATTCAGCAGTCATTTGGCTCCGACGCAAAGTTAAAAAAAGATCTAATGTGAGCTTGAGCGCTGCTGTAATTTCAATTAAATTGTGTGGAAATGATTTCCAGCAGTGTTTGCTCACACGAGCCAGGAGGAATAAAACAACTCATCTTTCCTCCCTCGTTCTCCCGAGGCGCTAAAATGATCCTGACGTGTTCTGTTTCCGGAGCAATTCTTCACCAGATCAATTCCTCCCCGGCTGAAAGCAGCGATATTTATTCATGTTTGTTCTTTACAGCGATTTCACCATAAACTGGAGCCCGATCACAGCTGGACCCTGAGTCTGACCCCGCCACCAGGGGGCGCTGCCCCGGCGGGGGCGGGAAGAGTCCGCGTGAACAAGGTTCTGGTCTCAACATCCGGCCTCATCTCAAAGAGTCAAAGTTCCTGCTGGTTCAGGAACCACTTCCAGAGGTTCTCCAGACTGGAGCGCTGCCACGGAAATGTGTGTGTGGGAGTGTGTGTGGGTGGGTGTGTGTGTGTGTGCGTGGGAGTGTGTGTGTGTAGGTGTGTGTGGGTGGGTGTGTGTGTGTAGGTGTGTGTGTGTAAGTGGGTGTGGGTGGGTGTGTGTGTGGGTGGGTGTGTGTGTGTGGGTGTGGGAGTGGGTGTGGGTGGGTGTGTGTGTGTGTGTGGGTGTGTGTAGGTGTGTGTGGGTGGAAGTGGGTGTGGGTGGGAGTGTGTGTGGGTGTGTGTGGGTGTAGGTGTGGGTGGGTGTGTGTGTGTAGGTGTGTGTGGGTGGGTGTGTGTGTGTGTAGGTGTGTGTGGGTGGGAGTGTGTGTGTGTAGGTGGGTGTGGGTGGGAGTGGGTGGGTGTGTGTGTGTAGGTGTGTGTGTGTGTGTGTGGGTGTGGGAGTGTGTGAAGGAAGAGGAGAGAAAATTTGACTGAGCAGAATTAAGAAGATGAAGATGTGACCAGAACAGGAAGTGATGAGATCATCAGGACCTTCTGATCAAAGAAAATCCCAATCATGTCACAGCTGGTGGTGGCCGTTTCCATGGTAACGCTGTCAGGGTCCGGTTGAAGGTGTCCTTCCATCAGTTATTAAAATGAACCTGAAGGACAGAAGAACGACAGA
>JAPVLW010000017.1:907500-912500 GCA_027382335.1 Takifugu ocellatus | reverse complement strand
AGCATTGCCTCTAGATATCGTCTGACCCCTGACCTGCCCTCAACCTTCTGATTGGTCCATTTTTGTGTGGCTGGTGTTTGAACGGATTGGGAGACGTCCAGAAAAATCCAGCAAAAAGATGGAAAACTAAAGCGGGATGAGAGCAAAAAAAGCACTTAGGAATTCCATTTGGTGGGAATCTTTTATCCCTGCGAATCTTCCTCCTGCTGGATGTTAATCTGATCATTTCCACTGAAGAATCTGCTGCTTTTGAGTCATTGTGCGGAAGTCAAATCTGCAGCGTTGCTGTGCCGGACAGACCATAATAATCAGAGTGAAAGTTAAAGGTGGAGGCTGAGTGCTGGTGTGGATTAGAGGCTGTAATCTGGCCCCGCTGCTCCTGACGCCGCCGCTGTGCTCCTCAAATGTCAGCTGCTTCATTATGAAAGCAGAGGAGCTGCCATCCCACCTGTCAGCGCTGAAGGTCAAGCTGAGAGGAGCTCCAGCTCGATACCTTCAACACACTCCTGCGTCTGCACGCTGGCCGTAAACACACACTCCAATAACTGCAAATGTCCGCTGTCAATCACGCCGCCGTCCCCCAGCCTTGATATGAATTTAATATCCACATCTTAATGTGATGAGAGTCTCTGTCCAGCCATGCGTGAGGTGAGGAGATGATATGGAGGAAGGTCCAAGCAGAAAAGGCCACACGTGGAGCCCCTCCAGGCTGAGAGACCCCAGGATGCTTAATTCATCTCAAGCACAACCTTTATTCCATTTCTAGGCGTCACTCTCTGGTTCCGCCTGTCATCTTCATAATAGAAGGCCTCCAACCCCCCGCGCTCGCTTCCTTCTCTCCACGAGGCCTCATTCAGAAGGAAGAACGCAGAAGAACGCGGTCCAGGACTGAAGTTAACGTCCGGACCTGGAGGAGGTGAGGAGATACGCTGGAGACGTGTTCTTGAAATCTTTGGGAGGATTAAAACCTTCAGCAGGTCCCTCAAATCCAGCTGAATCGGCTGTTCAAGAACACGGCAGAGGTTCAAGGACTTCGCCTTCTCCTGAGCTTTGCTGCTTCCCTCATTACGTCACAGACAGAAGCATGAGGAGAACCTGTGGAACGTTCCACACGGCTGCTTTGATCCACACGAGGTTCCTCCAGGACCCTGAGTGGAGGAGACCCAGGATGTTTGTGTCTCGCTGGTGAACACCTGCCACAAGCTAATATCTCTGAGTGTGTGTGTGTGTGTGTGTGTGTGTGTGTGCGTGTGTGTGTGTGTGTGTGTGCGTGTGTGTGTGTGTGTCCAGGGCTAAGATGCAGAGCCCTTCTCTCTCTGAGCTCCACCCCTCTCTCTGGTCTCTATCCCTCTCGGTGGGCTCCACCCCTCTCTCTGGACCCGCCCTTCTCCGGGCCCCACCCCTCTCTGGTCTCTATCCCTCTCGGTGGGCTCCACCCCTCTCTCTGGGCTCCGCCCCTCTCTGGGCCCCACCCCTCTCTGGGCTCCACCCCTCTCTGGGCTCCTGGGGTGTGTTTGTTTCACGTCACAGCGTCTCCCTCTGGGACGCAGTAACTCATCTCTTGACCTCCGTGAACGAGTGTGACACACAAATGTTTTTCTTCTTTTAACTTTTGCCTGTTGTTTGTGTAAACGCTCACACATGTTCCCCTCATGCACACGTGCACGCGTGTGTTTGAGTGTGTTTTTCGTTTGTTGGCACCCAACGTTTCTTATTGAGCTTTCTGACACAATGGAACTTTGGGCCGTTGCGTCGTGCGAATGTCCCCAGTGTGGGATAAATAAAGTCTTATCTCATCTCTAGTTTATATTCCTGGAGTGAGACCAGAAACTGAGACTCGCAGCTCCGCTCTGAATTTATGTCCAATTAAGTCTTACCGAGCAATTTCCTGTCAAAGATCAAGGAGTTCTCACCGAGGTCAAAGGTCAGCGATAATCTCATTTTCCCTTCTAAACAATTAACAGATAATGTCGCAATGGAAGTGTGTGTGTGTGTGTGTGTGTCTGTGTGTGTGTGTGCGAGTGTGTGTGTGTGTGTGTGTAGCTGCACCTGGTTCTGATTTGGACGCCCTGATAAAGATCTCAGAAAAGTGAGTGAGCTGTCTTTATGTCTGGTGTGTGTGTGTGTGTGTGTGTGTGTGTGTGTGTGTGTGTGTGTGTGTAGGCTCACGCTGCTGCTCTAAAGCTCGTCATAAATGGTGTGTGGTGGAAATAGACCTGTCAGCCTGACGCTGGAGGCCGGTCGGTGGAGAGCTGCTCTCCTCTCCGTCCCTGAACACAAACGCTGCTTCTCGTGTTTGAAACTCGTTTAAATCCCTTCGCCAACGAGCGGCGGTGCTGATGGGAAGTGCAGCTTGAAGACACAAACTCAACCTGTGAGGAACGTTTCAGTCCCGAGTCGACGCTCCGATCGTCACGTTGAACACTCTCACAGGTCCCTCCGGCTGGGAGCCCCCCCCCCCCGCCATCATCCATCCGTGCACGTGCACATGCATGCAGGTGCGTCAGCAGCCTCCTGCATATCATCCAATCTGATGCTGTTTGCTGACTGATGAAAGATGATGAGTTACTGCTCCTGATTCCACATTTACACGGATCAGTCCACCCGTTAGCATTAGCATTAGCCTTAGCATTAGCAGGACTGTTCGCTCTAAGCAGACCGAACCATTGTTTACATACTGTTGTCTTTAAGAAGTTTATAGTGTGTGTGTGTGTGTGTGTGTGTGTGTGTGTGTGTGATATCAAACATAAAATGTCCCTCAGAGCAAACAAAAGTAGTTTTTCCCACCTTCAGAAGTGATTTTCCATCTAAATGGAAGCGGCCCAACTTTCATTATGACTTCAGATAAGCAGCTGAACCTGTGATGCACTTCTGAGTTACAGTGGGGTGTGTGTGTGTGTGTGTGTGTGTGTGTGGGGGTGTGTGTGTGTGTGGGGGGGGGGTGTGGGGGTGGGGGGGGTGTAAATAGTGGAGTAAATCAGGAATATGTAGTTCACGCTCGCTACGCTGCTGCTGCAGCAGATAGCAGAGTGGATTTAGCCTGGAGCCAGATATCATCCATTATCAGGCGCGTTGCTACTGCGGAGCTCCATGGAGCCTGAGCTTCCAGAGGTTCTGGAAGAGTCCATGAAGCTGCTCTGGTCAGAAGGACGGCGTGAGAACGCTGGGCTGGTTGCTCTGAAGGCTTCCTGCTCCTGAGGGCCAACACAGTCCTGCTGATCCAAATCAACGGTTTTTCTCTGCATCTCAAACCAAAAGTCCTTGGAAGTGCGTTTACCCACAATTCCCTGTTCACCTCCCAGCCGACAGCAGGACACGGACGCTCGGTGTCATTAGCGTGTGGGCACTTTTATTAAAACCCGATAATTTTGCCTCTAAAATAGCGCGAGCAGCATTTAAAGCTCAGCTGAGTCCGGGCTCCTCAGCGCTGAAGGTGGAGCTGCAGAGCAGGAACAAGATGTTCTAATCCCCTTTATCCCAACAACACGCAGGCTGACGCTGACTTTGTGTGAGATCTGATCCCTTCGTGGCCTCTGAAGCCCCCCTCCCACCTGCTGCTGCTCCTGTCGGCTTCCTGCAGGCGATAACGTCCATCTCACCTTTGTTTGGCATTATCTACCTGACTTCCTGTGTGGAGAGGAAGTAGCTGTCAGTCCGGGTCATCCTCACTGTTTTTTGCTCTTTGAGGTGCTGACCCGCGTGTGGAGGTCAAAGGTCAAGGGTTTCCCTCTGTGTAGCCTTCAAACGCGTGTGGAGGTGGAGCCAGGCTTCGTGGAGGATCTGCTTCTCGTTAGAAGCTCGGTGTGGACCTGACAGGCAGTAATGTGCGTCTCTTCCAGGAGCAGAATCCAGCATGTCTGTGATACGATAATGGCTCTGGATGGTCTGGGAATGTTCAGGCTGCAGCTTCAGGACAGCCTCACAAACACAGAAGATAAATGATGATAGACCACGGCCGTGACTCACCAAAGGGAGATCTGGGAATATCAGAGCTTCCTCAACATCTGCAGCCAGTTTATTGCAGTTCCAGCGAAAGGAATGCTCATGACGAGTGTGTGTGGAATCAAGAACGGCTAAAAGAGCATTCATCATCACAGACCGCTGAAGGGAAGATGGAGGACATCCGTCAGGATCTCTCCACCACTGGGAACGCTTTGGTGTTTATCCGAGAGGAAGGAACGCCGGAGGAGCAGAGAGGCTCCCCAACAGTCCTGGCTGCCCATCACATCAACTCAGTTCTCCTCTCAGTCTCATCTCTAAGCAGGTTCCTCTCTTTTCCTTCATCAGGAACCTGGAGAAGCAGCTCACCCGTGATGTGAGGAGCGTTTGACCTTTGAACTCAACGACAGGGATGCTGGACTCAGGGGAGCCACTGCCAGGATGTGACTCTCTTCACTGTGCTGAGGCCACAACTTCTCCAGAGAAGGTCAATGAGTCGGCCCCAAGGTCGAATGGATGCTTCCCCCTGGCGGTGCTACTGTGAGCAGCAGATCGGTCGTGATGGTGTGAAGGAGGTCATGTGACATTACTGAGAGCCCAACCTGAGATCAGCTGACCAGATCAGGTGACCAGATCAGGTGACCAGATCAGGTGACCTTGTCAGGAACTAAATGATCCGGCTGCTGTGTGTATGAAGGCTGAAGACCAGTGGGAGGTGTGTGTGTGTGAGGACGCCGCTGTTGTGTCGTCGTGGTGACCTGGAACTCTGCGCAGGTCTGGCAGCCGTCTGCTGGAGGGAGAGCGAGCGAGCGCGTGATGCGTTAGCAAAAGTTTATTTAGCAGCGAGACGCTGCAGAGAAGCCTGGAGGTGTTGGAGGAGACCAACGGGAAGAGACGGAGAACAACAAGCAAACAGCCAAAAACAGTAATCAAAGCCAGCAAGGGGGGGGGGGGGGGGTGGAAGAGGGGAGGGGGGGAGGAGGAGGGGGGAGGGGGGGAGGAGGAGGAGGGGGGAGGGGAGGAGGGGGGAGGCCATCAGCCCACCATCAGCCCACCATCAG
>JAPVLW010000017.1:897500-902500 GCA_027382335.1 Takifugu ocellatus | reverse complement strand
CCATCCTCCTCTCACGTCCTGGCCCTCCCGGGCCCCTCCGCCCCCCCAGGACCAACAAGCTTCTGCTGATTTCCCTCCCTTCAGCTTCAGAGCGACTGAATGTGGCTCAATCAAACGTCATCAGGCTGATTCACCCTCAGAAACCTTCAGCTGGACAGAAACCAGGAGGGAAACCAGCAGCTTCTCTGATCCATGTGGACCCATTTATGCTCTTCCTCCATCACCCCCCCCCCCTCACTGTGATCTGTTGCTCCTCAGGGTGACGTTGGGACAGATTGATGATGTTCTAACTTGACTCTGGTCAAGTTTCTTCAGTTTCGGCTCCTTCCTCCACCTCCTCCCACTCCTCCTCTCCCTCGCTGGAGCTGTGGCAGATAAATGTTCTTTCCATCCTCCAGAATAACCTCCAAAGACTCGTCCTTCCCTCAACACCCCTGAAGAAAGAAGCTCTCAGTTTTTCTCGGTTTGCTGCCAAGAAACAGAACTGGAGTGCAGAAAGTGGCGCGTCGCTCCAGAAGTTTGGACGTGAACTTCTGTGAAGGTGCGATGCTTCACCTTTACCCAGTGAGAGGAGGTGCTAACTTTCTTCTATTATTTCCCTCCCTTCCAGACGGAGGGAGCTCCAGATGGAGGTTGTGTGCGTGAAGGTGGCAGCCAGGAGTGGACCTCCCTCTGAAGCCTGAACCAGGCTCGGTTCTCCTGCTCCTGCAGCTCCCGCGGTGACTCCAGGCTGAACTTACCTGAGTTTCCTGAGGAGAGGAACCTTCTTCTCTCCTCCGACAGCACGACGGTGACCTTATTGAAAGGAAATGTTTCCAAACCTGGGCAAAACAATTAAATTACCCACAATTCCACAGCATTTAAATGAAAAGTTCAGGCAAACATGCAAAGGTCAGCAGTGAGGCTGTGCAGGCAGAATACTGAACGCTCCTGTCGGCCGTGATGCCGATAACGTCCTCCCGTAAATACGCCGCTCACCTGTGGATGATATGAATGCTAACGACCGCCGGCGGCTACAGCCGCTCGTTAATACGAACTCATTAATATGTTTCTGATTGACCTCCGACGTGGAGGCGAGCGAACGCTGAGGCAGCTGCCGGGACCTTCCCAACACCAGCTCCATGTGCGCTCGTCTTCATCTTGCTCCTCTTGTTCTTGTCTTCTTGACCCCTTTGGGACTCCGAGACGAGTCGAAACATCTGGATTTGTTTACCGGATGTTTTCGTGTGGCTGCGTTCTCACATAAATTCTGCTTGTGCTTCATCAGAATTAGCAACATAAGAGTTGTTTTTGGAACTTGGCAGGCGGAGCTGCAGCCTGATGTCCACAGGGACAGCGTGTGTTGCCCCCCCCCCCGGCTGATGGGCTCAGACAGCTGCAGCAGAGCGGGCCGACCTCTGTGGAGGAGGCCAGGGACGGCTCCTCTTAAAGAGCGTCGTCCTGATGCTTCACAGCTCCAGAGACAGCTTATCCACTTATCCCAGCTTTTAACAGCACTCGGCTTGTTTCAGATCGAAACGATGGCTGCAGCCTCGACTGGCAGCAACGCGTCCGGAGCGGCGTCACGTGACACGTGGCTTCGCCAACATCCTGCAGCCGCCAGGACCCTGCCCCTGCTGTACCCAGCTCCGCCTGCAGGGGGCAGCCTGACAGCCCGGACGGATTCTGGAGGTTTTATCTTTGGTTGAGGTGAATTTCTTCAGGTTCACCCGCACACGCTCCTGTTGAGTCCAGAGCTGCTGTGTCCCTTTTGGCCTGGGCCTGAGGTGCGGAGCAGGAGGAGTCGCGCAGCACCGATGCAGCAGCGATATCGAGGCGGCGCGTCGCTCTTGGCTGAGCTGTATCGTTGGGTATCCAGTCATGAAATGGCCTCGTCAGTACAGCTGCTCAGCCCGTCTGCTCCGCTGAGCCTGGGACGCACGCTCGCGCGCACACGCGCACGTGCACGCGTGCAGACGCCGACTGTTGTCAACAGTGCATGAATTATGCATGCGTTATTGCTGCCAATGTTCCCGCGCGTTAATGCTGCGTGTTCGCGTCCCTCTGCTGCTTCTCTGCGTTCGAGTTGATGTTTCGCTGAAATCTGGGTCACGTTTAGAGCTGAGCAGGTCCCTTCTCCGGGGGTCCCTCACACCCCCCACAGCTCCTGTAAATGGGAAAAGGCTGTTGGCTCCTCCCACACGGTCCCACCGCCGCGATTTTCTCTCTCTCACCGTTTTGTTTCGTCCACATCGATCGATGCTGCACCGAGGTTCTGCAGCCTCCTCCGCTAATCTGAGCCTGTCAGACCGATGATAGCTCCATTCAAGCCCGGCAGCCCCGGGTGTGTGTGTGTGTGTGTGTGTGTGTGTGTGTGTGTGTGTGTGTGTGTGTGCACGGCCCTCTTCTGTGCTTATAAAGTTACTGATGATGACTGATTATAGATCTGATTCAAAAAAGAGCAGGTTTGAAGCTTCTGGGTGGAGGTCTGGGACCTCATCAGAACCCACCATCGTCCCTCAGTGCTGCTCCGCTCCTAAACTCTGGACCCCTCTCCCACCATCGTCCCTCAGTGCTGCTCCGCTCCTAAACTCTGGACCCCTCTCCCACCATCGTCCCTCAGTGCTGCTCCGCTCCTAAACTCTGGACCCCTCTCCCACCATCGTCCCTCAGTGCTGCTCCGCTCCTAAACTCTGGACCCCTCTCCCACCATCGTCCCTCAGTGCTGCTCCGCTCCTAAACTCTGGACCCCTCTCCCACCATCAGCCCTCAGTGCTGCTCCGCTCCTAAACTCTGGACCCCTCTCCCACCATCGTCCCTCAGTGCTGCTCCGCTCCTAAACTCTGGACCCCTCTCCCACCATCGTCCCTCAGTGCTGCTCCGCTCCTAAACTCTGGACCCCTCTCCCACCATCGTCCCTCAGTGCTGCTCTGCTCCTAAACTCTGGACCCCTCTCCCACCATCAGCCCTCAGTGCTGCTCCGCTCCTAAACTCTGGACCCCTCTCCCACCATCGTCCCTCAGTGCTGCTCCGCTCCTAAACTCTGTACCCCTTTCCCACCATCGTCCCTCAGTGCTGCTCCGCTCCTAAACTCTGGACCCCTCTCCCACCATCGTCCCTCAGTGCTGCTCCGCTCCTAAACTCTGGACCCCTCTCCCACCATCGTCCCTCAGTGCTGCTCTGCTCCTAAACTCTGGACCCCTCTCCCACCATCGTCCCTCAGTGCTGCTCTGCTCCTTTGATGCTCTGCTATTTTTACCTTGTTCCAAGTGCTCAGAAGTAAGTTGAATATATGAATAATTGAAACAGTCTAATTGTTGTTGTCGTCTGGGGTCGATGGAATCTTCCCTCTTTCTGCTGAAGAGACCCCAGAATGAGGGTGTGAGGAGTCACAGCTCCATGAGTCCGGGCCGCGGAGCGGAGCGGCGCCCTTTTAACCAAATATCAAAGGTTGGACCCTCCTCAGTGACGGACGGCAGCGGCTGAGACAGAACAGACGGAGCAACGGTCCTGCTCCGCATTCACAGATTTCTTCATATTCATGTGAGTTTCATTCCTCCCAGATGTGTTCGGAGAAGCTGAAGAGGAGAAAGTCCCAAACAAACAGCACATCAAAGGTGATCGATCTCTGATGACTGATCACTGATTATTGATCTCTGATTATTGATCTATGATGAGAGTCCTGGACCATTGAGGCTCAGAGACTAGTTTTAAAGGTTAGAAGACCTTTAAAACTGTGCGTGTGTGTGTGCGTGTGTGTGTATGTGCAGCCTCAGATCTGCATAGTGAAGCAGATGAAAGCATCTGTGTTTGACAGTAGCATCGACTCTCTGCCTTTATTACCGCTGGAAACACACACACACACACGCACACGCACACGCACACACGCGCACACGCACACGCACACACACACACACACACACACACACACACAGTTTCTGGGTGGCTGGACCTTCAGACCAGGGCTACAGTTGGTGCACGCAGGCTGTGAGTGATGCGACACATTTGCATATTTATTATTTGTGGATTCGGGCTCGTCTTTAAGCTGCTCACGCACGCGTTGAGTCTGAGCACACGCAGCCCAACAGACGTGCGCTTCACGTCCATGATGCAAAACGCAACATCAAAGGGAAAGTAGGCCAAATTTGTGCTTGTTTAGCAGCGTAGCATGAAGGGTGGTGTTGGTGGCCTGATAGGCGTCACACTTAAAGGGAGCGTGAGCGGCGGCGGCGGCGGCGGCCGCTCACGTAGCTTAAACATCAAAGCAACTGTGTAGCTGTGGATCCTCGCCACTCTGATGGCTGCTGATTCCTGAAAACAGGAAGGGGGGCGGGGAGCAGCAGACGTGAGCAGAGCTGTTCGCCTTCCTGAGCATTCAGCATCACATCGGAACGCTCCACAACAACAAGGGTGTCTTCATCACCCATGGGAAGTCCTGCGGTCGCCAAACCAGCACCAGGAGGCTGCGATCAGGGTCAGAGGTCAGAGGTCAGGGGTGAAACCTCCTCAAGAACAATCCGCGGCAGTCGGGCCTGAAAGGGCTGCGTCAGGCTCTTCCTCTTCCTCTTCCTCATCCTCATGGCCATGGCTCACGACCTCCTCAGCGCTCCCTCGCCCCCCCGGCTCTCGCCATCGGCTCACCGCCATTTGCCCTCCACGCCGCCATCATTCTTATCGCAGCTTCAGCTGTTTGAGATCAAACTTTCACAGCTGCAGCGTCTGTGAGCACCGACGCTGACGGCTGGAGGCCATCTCCGCTCTCTCCGCACATGCAGCACACCCACAACCAGTCTGCCCTGGTTGCCATGGTTACCCGATCCCGGAGTGGGCGTGGCGCTCAGGCTCCCCCACCTGCCGCAGGATGGTTGATCACGTCCTTCACACCTGGAGTCCATTCAGCAGATTCACAGCGTCTGTTGCCATCAACACCTCCGGAGTCTGACGGCAACAGGAGGAACCGTTGAGCAGAGCGCCTCCTGCTGATGGACAGATGGCTGAAGGAGGAGGGGAAGAGGAGAGCG
>JAPVLW010000017.1:890000-892500 GCA_027382335.1 Takifugu ocellatus | reverse complement strand
GTGAGGCTCAGCATCGCTGCGGGGGGGTCGCAGCAGAAGGTCCAGATCCAGGAGCAGATGATGCTCCAGGTGAGATGGTTCTCCTGGGAGGGGCCACAGTCTGTGGCACCCTCAGGTGACGAGGGAGTCGTGCACCTGAGGACTCAGGTCAAAGGTCACTCCTCTTAATACGCTTCCTGTTGGAGGAGAAGACGCACGTGTGCGACTCCTTTTTGTTCCTTTTATCAGGAAACTGAAGCTGCTGCAGAGACTAAATTAGCTTTTGATTCTCTGGACGCGCAGCAGCACTAATTGGGCAGAAAAAGGCTCCATTCAGATGAAAGAAAAGATACGACAGGAAGTTCTTTCACTTCTCTGCTGCTCGCTGTTCTGCATCTGCGTTGCCTCCGAAATAATGAGGCGTGTTTGTATCTCTGTGGTAAACACAAAGATACAAACACTGAGCTACAAACACTGATCAACAAACACTGAGATACAAACACTGAGCTACAAACACTGATCAACAAACACTGAGATACAAACACTGAGATACAAACACTGATCAACAAACACTGATCAACAAACACTGAGCTACAAACACTGAGATACAAACACTGAGCTACAAACACTGATCAACAAACACTGAGATACAAACACTGAGATACAAACACTGATCAACAAACACTGAGCTACAAACACTGAGATACAAACACTGATCAACAAACACTGAGATACAAACACTGAGCTACAAACACTGAGATACAAACACTGAGATACAAACACTGAGCTACAAACACTGAGCTACAAACACTGAGATACAAACACTGATCAACAAACACTGAGATACAAACACTGAGATACAAACACTGAGATACAAACACTGAGCTACAAACACTGAGATACAAACACTGAGCTACAAACACTGATCAACAAACACTGAGCTACAAACACTGAGCTACAAACACTGATCAACAAACACTGAGATACAAACACTGAGATACAAACACTGAGCTACAAACACTGATCAACAAACACTGAGCTACAAACACTGAGCTACAAACACTGATCAACAAACACTGATCAACAAACACTGAGATACAAACACTGAGCTACAAACACTGAGATACAAACACTGAGCTACAAACACTGAGCTACAAACACTGATCAACAAACACTGAGATACAAACACTGAGCTACAAACACTGATCAACAAACACTGAGCTACAAACACTGAGTGTGTGTGTCTGAGGAGGAGGTGAGAGGAGCAGCGAGGAGGAGGTGAGAGGAGCAGCGAGGAGGAGGTGAGAGGAGCAGTGAGGAGGAGGTGAGAGGAGCAGCGAGGAGGAGGTGAGAGGAGCAGTGAGGAGGAGGTGAGAGGAGCAGCGAGGAGGAGGTGAGAGGAGCAGCGAGGAGGAGGAGGAGCTGCGTCCAGCAGCTTCTGCCTGGTTCCTGCTAATTGGGCCCAGTCTATCACCCGGACAGAAGGTCTGGACGCCGCCGTCTCCTGGACACATGGCCGCCAGCGTGATGCCCCGAGCTGCCAGGAAGAGGGATTACCCTCGCGGAGATCTGAGTAATCTGCTACAGGAAGACGGCGGCGCTCGCAGGCGGCGCCACGGCCTTCGAGAAGCTGCAGCGAACGTAGCAAACAACCCGAAACATCAGACACGTTCTGAGGAACAGCGAGAATAAACCGTCATTCTTGGCCCCTGCTGACAGGAAGCAGGCCAGAATGAAGACCCACTTCCTGCTTTTAGCCACTTTAGCTGAGTCAGACGGTGAGAGAGCGCTCGTGGGTGCGCCACGCTAGCATAGCCTGGGCTGGACCAGGGTCCCGGTCCAGGGTCCTGGACCAGGGTCCTGGACCTGGTCCTGACAGCACGAGCAGGTGTAGATGGTCCTCACCTTCTCATGCTCGGTGATCGTCTTCAGCCATGTTCAGCATGCATGTTCCTGCTAGCTCCTATGTTTGGCCGTGTTTTTGTGGGGCAAACATGATGCACTTAGTGGGGGGTCAGTGGGGGAGGAGGCTCCTCCCCCCATGGGGGGTCAGTGGGGGAGGAGGCTCCTCCCCCAGTTAGACTGTGGCGGTCCCGGGTGCTGGAGAACGTTCCTGTGGTCCTCCCAGGCCTCCCTGATTGCTAGGTTGAAACTGGTGGACCACACCAGCTCGTGCACGTGCACGTGCACAGCGCGCAGTGAGAGAGAAGCCCACTTCCTGGTCTGCAGGCCTCCTCCTGCGCCGCGTTTCCTGGTCAAAGCCAAACTGAAGTTTATTATGGGATGTTTTCGGGCTCATTATTCCGTCAGGATTCTGCTGGAATGTCTCCTTCCCTCTTTTATCCCCGACTCCTTTATTTGCTCTCCAGCGTTCCTCGTTCCCCTTTTCTGGGATGCGGAACAGATGGGAGAAATTTCCATTTATCTCTGGCAAAGGCTGAAAGGAACCCGGAAAAGGAGCCGAGCTGCAGCCAAACTCCCCGTTCACCCTGATCACCTGGAAGCTTCTGTCCTTCAGCAG
>JAPVLW010000017.1:877500-887500 GCA_027382335.1 Takifugu ocellatus | reverse complement strand
AATTGTAGTTTTCACGTAATGTCACGGTCGCTAGCTTAGGACGAGCCAGAGAGAATCCCGGAGAATCCCGGAGAATCCCGGAGAATCCCGGAGCATCCGCTCCGACAGCTGTTGGCTGCCGGCCGCACCAGCGGGCTGGAATTGTTGTTGTCTTATTCCGTCCAATAAAGAGGGAAAACCTGCGGCTCCGCACCGTCAGACGCTACATGCTAATGTTGCTAGCTACTCTGCACCTTGACGGGTCCAAGCGTCCGCTCCTTCCAGCTCCTTCAGCTTTCCCTCGCTCTCAGGAAGGAAAAGTCCAGTTAAAGCAACGGGAACCAGTCCCAGAGCTGCTCCCGTTAGCTGGACTTCCTGAACACACTCACTCACTCTCACTGTCGGACCACGATGATCAGCTGGGAATGCTGCACGGCGGTGGGCGGGGCTCAACCAGGAAGTGTAGCCTGCATATGAGAGTTCCCATTGCAGGAGTTCCGGTGTGTTTCCGTCTCGCTGGATCCTGCTTGATTCCTGGTTGATTCCTGGTCGGTTCCTGTTTGATTCCCAGTTGAAGAGCCAGCTTCTCTCGTGGTCGGCCATGATGTGCGTGTGTGTCTGTGTCTGTGTGCGTGCGTGTTTCTGTTTGTGTGTGTGTGCGTGTTTCTGTATGCGCGTGTGTGTGTGTGTGCTGCCTCTGGTTCTGTTTCACGTCCCAAATGTTGTTGGACTGGAAATTTTTATTTCGATTTGATAAAAGCAAAAAAGCTTTTTGGCAAAACCCCAAGTGATCCAGAATCCAGCTGTTAGCATGCTAAGCTACAGATTGATGACGTCCAACCGTCCATCTTGGAGCTTTAGCTGCTGCTGAGAACGAAGCGCAGACTCGTTAAATGTATCGGTCTGGAAGGGAAGCGCCTCGTTAGCATACGTGTGATTAGCCCGTCACAGAAGGCGCTTCAGCTAAAAATAACGTTTCCGTCTTTTCCAGAGATGAAACTGCAGCAGCGCTCCTGATCTTGATCTGTTCTTGGCGTGACGTGTGAAATGATGGGATGCACATGTCGCGCTGGGCTCCCCGGGGAGCAGGAACGGAGTTGGTTGGGATTCCTCCGGTCACGTCGTCCCTCACTCCTCCACCGGCGCAGCAGCGTTCCCTCTGCTTCCCTTTCAATCAGATTCCGGAACAATCGCAGCAGCTTTCCCCACTCAAACCCCGGCTCTCCGTTCATGGCGTGTTTGTGATGAGATAAGTCACGGAACGCCACCACGTGGGAAAAGGCCTTCCCATCTGTGCTCGTTTGAGGCGGATCCTTGCTGGACCGGCGGAGGCTCTGCTGCTCTGTTTGATTTGGACTCCGGCTCCTGGCAGCCGCCGCTCACACAGTAAATGAGAGTTTTGGCTGCAGCAGCCAGAAAATGAAAATTGGCGGCGCTTCCTGCCTCATTGGCTCCCTGTTGGCGCCCGGCTGATGGGATGTTTAGCTTTCAGCGCAGCTTTCATCTTGTTTTGGGGACACGAGGCAGCGAAAAAGCATAAAAATAATGAAACGGAGACGCTGCTGAATTCATTCCACCCATTTTAGATTTGCTAATGTTGCTAATGCTATGAATGCTGCTAATGTTGTTAATGTTGCTAATGCTGGTAATGTTGCTAATGCTATGAATGCTGCTAATGCTGCTAATGTTGTTAATGTTGTGAATGCCGCTAATGTTGCTAATGTTGTTAATGTTGTGAATGCTGGTAATGTTGTTAATGATGCTAATTCTGCTAATGCCGCTAATGTTGCTAATGTTGTTAATGTTGTGAATGCTGGTAATGTTGTTAATGATGCTAATTCTGCTAATGTTGCTAATGTTGCTGCCACAGGGATGAGGGCCTGAGAGCAGCAGGTGACTGTGGCGGCAGATTTCGGTTTCACTGTCAAAATCTTTCAACTGAAGAGACATTTTGTCGTCTGCACACGTCAACTTTACACAACCGGAGGCGCTGAAATGAAGACTGAATCCTTTAATCCTCCAAATCTCGGCCGTTTTCAGCAGCTCTTTGCTGACGCTGTTGCTAACATGAAAGAAAGAAACTCTCTTTTTGTCTTTCATGTTTTTGTTGGAGTTGAGTTGCAACAGTTTCAGGAGGGAAACACAGAGCTGCCCAGGCCCCGCCCCTCGGACCCCGCCCCATCAGGCCCCGCCCCTCAGGCCCCGCCTCCCCAGCTCCCTCCTCCCCTAAGTCCTCCCCCCAGATCTGTCCTCCTTCAGCTCCCTCCTCCCCCAGGCCCCGCCCCCGGTTCACCGCCCCCGCCCCCGGGCCCTCCCCCCCAGCTCCCTCCTCCCCCAGGCTCTCTCCAGGAGGAGACTCAGGTGTTCCAGGGCTAAATGTCCTGGATCTCCTCCAGGCTGGATGCTGGGCACAGCTCTGCCTCCAGGGCAGCACCCTGACCAGATGCAACCAAACTCCTGGTAGTTTGATTTCATAACACACACTTGGATGCTGTAGTTGGGCTAAATTAGGCCCAGAGGAGTCCTGATGTCGTGACCTCCTGACCTCGTGACCTCGTGACCTCGTGCGGCGTCGGATTATGGGAACGATGCAGAGACGCTGCGATGATGTTGGACCTGATGTTGTGGAGCAACACGTCCTCCACGTGCACCAGCATGAGCGCAGCGCTGGAGGCCTGACTCACCTAAGCAGTTAATATGTTGGAGCAGTGGTCCCAGACCTCCTCTGGGACCCTCTAAGCTCCTCCCACTGTCTCCAAGGCTGAGCCCAGACACCCTTTGGACCAGGCTCTCCTCCAGAGGCTGCACCAGTCCGCCATGTTGGGTCCTCCCAGAATAAAGTGGGCAGTAAAACCCGGGGTCAACCTGGGACGACAGCCCCGGCTCATGTGGCCCCGTCTGAAAGCTCATCCAGCGCAGCTTTTTAATGAAGTTGTGCTTCATTAACCTCCCGATGTTCCTCTCTGTAGACCCTCCCAGCACTTTGGACCTCTCTGATGAGAAACTGTGGAGATGATTTAAATTCTGCTCACGGTGTGGAAGATTTGTTTAAAGTAGACTTGCTGCCTCCTGATCCTGCAGCAGTTTCCCTCAGCGCCCCTGATAGTGGCTCAGGTCCTCCTGAAGACCAGAGCAGGGACAAACACCTGAGCTGCTGTTGAAGGTCCATGTTGTTCCTGTCTCATCCTCTGATTCCCAGCTAGGAGACTGGAACCAGTCCCAGAGGATTAGAGCAGATGTGCTGAAGGTGGACTCCCACACGGGTGTGTTTGTGTGCCCCTGCACCTCCAGACCCACCTCCAGACCCTCCTCCAGACTCACTCCCACCTCCAGACCCACCTCCAGACCCACCTCCAGACCCTCCTCCAGACCCACTCCCACCTCCAGACCCACCTCCAGACCCTCCTCCAGACTCACTCCCACCTCCAGACCCTCCTCCAGACTCACTCCCACCTCCAGACCTTCCTCCAGACTCACTCCCACCTCCAGACCCACCTCCAGACCCTCCTCCAGACTCACTCCCACCTCCAGACCCACCTCCAGACCCACTCCCACCTCCAGACCCACCTCCAGACCCTCCTCCAGACTCACTCCCACCTCCAGACCTTCCTCCAGACTCACTCCCACCTCCAGACCCACCTCCAGACCCTCCTCCAGACTCACTCCCACCTCCAGACCCACCTCCAGACCCACTCCCACCTCCAGACCCACCTCCAGACCCACCTCCAGACCCTCCTCCAGAACCTCCTCCAGACCCACCTCCAGACCCTCCTCCAGACCCTCCTCCAGACCCACTACCACCTCCAGACCCACCTCCAGACCCACCTCCAGACCCACTCCCACCTCCAGACCCACCTCCAGACCCACCTCCAGACCCACCTCCAGACCCACTCCCACCTCCAGACCCACCTCCAGACCCACCTCCATATTTGGAGGATCAGTGTGTTGGATCAGCCTGGAGTGAAGGAACCATGAGCGGTTGTGGTACAGCCCTCAGTGTCAGATCACTCTTCAGTGAAGCACCATCATGTCTGTGGTCTGTGGACCATCCTAGATGTTCAGATCTTTCCACAGGAACCCAGCGAACTTTGAGCGGCACCTCAGGCCGGATGGTGCCGACCGCAGGCGACGTGAAACCTGTAATGTCCCGTCCCTCAGAAG
Source organism: Takifugu ocellatus (assembly GCA_027382335.1). Classification (NCBI taxonomy): domain Eukaryota; kingdom Metazoa; phylum Chordata; class Actinopteri; order Tetraodontiformes; family Tetraodontidae; genus Takifugu; species Takifugu ocellatus. Next base: position 883,360 of record JAPVLW010000017.1, on the reverse strand, counting down.
CAACAGTGAAAGAAAAGTTAACGAGGTGGAGCTCCGGAATGATGGCTCCGCGGGCCAATTAGGCTTCAGTGCCAGTAGGAGCCACCTTCCAAACGGCGGGGCTCCAGCACCTGTAGCGCCAGGAACCTTTGAAGAGAAGTCAAATGTAACTGAACTTTTCTGGCAATTGACCCTCCAGTCTCAACGTGTCCCGCTGAGCAGGTCAGAAAGCAACTTGTGCCAGTAATTCAAGACTAATGAGACGTTCCTCAGACCCTCAGAGTTCCTTTTAATCTCAGCAGCTTCCATGAATCATAGATCAGCCTGCTGGGAGGGGGCCACGTTTCAGGCATAAACGGCTCCTATAAATGCGTCTCTGTTCCAGGCCTGGGACCGGCCCTCAAAGTCCAGCCAGTTCAGGGACCGCAGGACTCATTTCAGCTCGGAGCCCAGAAGAAAACTGCCCCAGAGCTGCCCCAGGTTCCAGATAAATGCCCCAGGAACACCCAGGACATTTCATCATCGTGACACATGTGGCAGCAGCAGATGAGTGAGCGCGTGGAGGACCTTCTGAGCCACCATAGAGGCCAGCGAGCACACGGGCCACCAGCACAGAGATGCCGTTTGGGTTCTTGGTGGGAGGGGGGCATCTGTCCAGACCCCAAATCTGGGAGAGTCGCTGGTGAAAACCAGCCGAGGCTGCGGCCTTTTTCAGGCGTTCTCACATTAAATCAAACGTTGCTCTGTTACTTATTTTGGTTCTTCTCAGCTCCTCCCAGCAACACAACCGAGCATTAAAGCTAAAAGTGGGGCCATAAACCAGCGGGGCCGCTGTCAGGGGGCGACACCAGCAGCACCTCCAGCGGCCCTCCCTCTAACTGGGAGAAACCTGCAGCCAGGAGGAGGGTTCAGACAGGACAGATGGGGGGGGGGGAACACAGCTAATCAAAGGCTGAAACGGCTGACCTTTGACCTGCATCACTAGTGTGAGGGAGCCTCTAATGAAGAGGGGAGACTGAAGCAGGAGAACAACACACACACACACACACACACATGCACACACACACACACACACACACACACACACACACACATGCTTTCCTGTTCTGTATCTGGACTGAGGTCTATTTGGGCAGAGAAGAACACATTTCTCAAATGGAGGATCCACCTCCTCCTCCCCTCCTCTCCTCCCCTCCCCTCCTCTCCTCCTCTCCTCCTCTCCTCCTCTCCTCTCCTCTCCTCTCCTCCTCTCCTCCTCTCCTCTCCTCTCCTCCTCTCCTCCTCTCCTCTCCTCTCCTCTGCTCCTCTCCTCCTCTCCTCTCCTCTCCTCCTCTCCTCTCCTCCTCTCCTCTCCTCTCCTCTCCTCTCCTCTCCTCTCCTCTCCTCCTCTCCTCTCCTCCTCTCCTCTCCTCTCCTCTCCTCCTCTCCTCTCCTCTCCTCTCCTCTCCTCCTCTCCTCTCCTCTCTCCTCCCCTCCTCTCCTCCTCTCCTCTCCTCCTCTCCTCTCCTCTCCTCCCCTCCTCTCCTCCTCTCCTCTCCTCCTCTCCTCTCCTCCTCTCCTCTCCTCTCCTCTCCTCTCCTCCTCTCCTCTCCTCTCCTCTCCTCTCCTCTCCTCTCCTCTCCTCTCCTCTCCTCTCCTCCTCTCCTCCTCTCCTCCTCTCCTCTCCTCTCCTCTCCTCCTCTCCTCCTCTCCTCCTCTCCTCTCCTCTCCTCTCCTCCTCTCCTCTCCTCTCCTCTCCTCTCCTCTCCTCTCCTCTCCTCTCCTCTCCTCTCCTCCTCTCCTCTCCTCTCCTCTGCTCCTCTCCTCCTCTCCTCTCCTCTCCTCTCCTCTCCTCCTCTCCTCCTCTCCTCTCCTCCTCTCCTCCTTATGAAGATGTAACTCACCAGGACGTCGCAGCACTTTAGACATTTCTAATAAAAAGTAAATGAGGTGAAAAACTCAATATCGACTCCTCATAATTGGCATTTTCTCTGCTAATGAAAACTAATTCTCATTAAACCTCATTAGTCACACATTTGTTTTTTATTGTCATTGGTTTTTTAGGTTTTCCCAGCGATGATTTGATGTAGCGAGGTGATTTCACCGCCCTGGAGGTGGAGCGCTGCTCTGGCGTCGCTCGGGGACGGCGTGGACCTCATGGATTTCGTGGACCTCATGGATTTCGTGGACCTCATGGATCTCGTGGATCTCGTGGACCACATGGATCTCGTAGATCTCGTGGATCTCGTGGATCTCGTGGATCTCGTGGACCTCCTGCTCAGCCCCCCCCCCCCTTCCAACTGCTGCAGGCACAATCTGGAATCATCGCTGGACACCAAGACCACACGTGCACTGGAACGTGCACGTGTGGTCTCCAACCATCTGCAGATGCACCTTCCTCACCGATGCGGCTCCGTTCGGAGCGCCACCGCGGTTCCAATCGCTCCGACCAAGAAACGCTCTCCCACAGACGCGTTCCCTTAGTTGGAAACGGATCCCAACACCGAATCATGCAACGTCTTCCTAAAGTCTCTTCTGCTTCTTTGTCTCTTCCATGTTCATCATCTCTGAAGTGCTGAGGGAGACGTGGGAGACGTTAGTTTTCCATGTTGGCTGGGCCGCCTGCAGCCAGCGGAGGGCTCTTGTCTTCTGCCCCCGTGGAGGGGCAGCAGCCTCCACGGGGGCAGAAGGAGGGCAGAAGGAGGGCAGAGGTGTTGCAGCAGGCTTTGGGGCAGCGAGTCACCGATGTGGGTTGGTTGTGTTGGAGGAGAGGCTTTAATCCACACACAGTTCCATTTGAAATGCCCAAAGGTGGTCGGCCTCTTTAACTGGAAGTCACCCCGAATCCTTTTCGATCCGTCTGGGAAGATGAGCCATTTTGTGGAGGTTGCCACCGTCGCAGCGCCTGTTCCTCTGGACTCCTGCTGTGACTCCTCTCCAGCCCTTCCTCCTCTGGCTCGGCTCTGCGGTCAGCAGAACTGAGGGAAGCGTCGCAGCTGGAAACCGCTGCTAAATAAAAGAGCCCAGTTGTTCCTCTGGAGTTCTTCAGCTCAGCCAAATCAAAAGGCCTGCAGCCAGTAAAATGTGGTGACACAACCCCAGACTTGTAGATCATGTCTTGATTGAAGGCTTGCTAAGAATGGGGGCCGCCACGCACACATGCGTGCACACACGTGTGCTCATACGCCCACGCATGCATGCGCAGGCTCAAGCACACGCTTCCTTCCTGTTGGATCTCCTCTCTTGATTCTACCACCAGGTTTTGAATCTCTCCCCACGTCTGCTGCTGATCTTCTCTCCTGTCCGTCCTGCTCATGCTCCTCTGCCTTTTTATTTTTTGGCCTCCCTTCAGTCTCAGCCCTGCATCCATCTTCATTCAGGTTTGCCTCCAGCAGCTGAGACGTGAACATTGACACATCAAACCCTCGGATGTGGTTCCACAGAGTTAGACAGAGGAACCGAGGCTCCTCGAGCAGCTGCTACAGCTCCAGCAGCTCGTGTCGGTCTCTTCATCATCATCCTTCTGCTCCTGTCACAACCGAAACTGTTGGGTCATAACGTCGGTCCGTTCCATCAGAGGCTGTCGACAACAACTTACTAACCCTAACCCTATGGTTGGCCCTGCCACTTCTCCATGAGACAGAAGCTCCAGATGATCTCATCCCACTCGATTGCTCCTAATACTCAGAACAAGTCAACGAGAACATGACTCTGATGGGCTGAACTCTACCGGCCACAGCTGGAGGAACCAGGCCACCCACGGGTCCATGGGTCCACCACGCTACTGCTGAGCTTATCAGCAGGCTCCATCTCCAGGCCCAGGTGGTTGCCAAGGAGATGGCCACCTTTGTCGGTGGGCCTTCCTGGTGCTATCAGGGAGCAGAACCACCTGTCACTCCCGGCATGGACCTCCTTCTCCAGTTGGAGTTGTGACACCGAGGAGGAACAACTGAGTGTGAAGGTTTCTGCGACTCCTTAACTCGAATATTCAGCCTGATGTTCTTTAACTGGATAGTCTGGAGATGAAAGTGGGCCAACGTGGCTTATAGGTTCTCCTTGAGGTTCCTGACATGCAGCTGCTGCTGGGATGTATCGCCGGGATAAGAGAGTAATCAGATTACACTGAAGCCTGATTGCAGACACCACTTGGTGCTCCTCAGCGAATGGAGAACGTCTGAAAACCTTCTTGACTGGAAGCCTGATTTGTCTCTTCACAAAGGTGTGAGACGGAAACCTGCTCAAACGGCAAAGAAAGTCCGATTCGACGTTCCTGAAGTCCAAGAATTCTTTAGCATCGTTGAGCGACTTCAGAAGACGAGAGTCCGACTCCTCCTTTAGTTCGTGGACCCTCCTATCGACGTTAAGTCTTGGACCACATGGACGTCCTGTTGGTAACAAAGCTGCAGGGGTGCAGATTCGCTCTGGAGGAGCTGGAGGAGCAGGAGGAGGAGCTGTAGGAGCAGGAGGAGCTGGAGGAGCAGGAGGAGGAGCTGGAGGAGCAGGAGGAGGAGCAGGAGGAGCAGCAGGAGGAGCTGGAGGAGCAGCAGGAGGAGGAGGTGGAGGAGCAGGAGGAGCAGCTGGAGGAGCAGGAGGAGGAGCAGGAGGAGCAGCAGGAGGAGCTGGAGGAGCAGGAGGAGGAGCTGTAGGAGCAGGAGGAGCAGCAGGAGGAGGAGGTGGAGGAGCAGGAGGAGCAGCTGGAGGAGCAGGAGGAGGAGCAGGAGGAGCAGGAGGAGCAGCAGGAGGAGGAGGTGGAGGAGCAGGAGGAGCAGCTGGAGGAGCAGGAGGAGGAGCAGGAGGAGCAGGAGGAGCAGCAGGAGGAGCTGGAGGAGCAGGAGGAGGAGCTGGAGGAGCAGGAGGAGGAGCTGTAGGAGCAGGAGGAGGAGCAGGAGCAGGAGGAGCAGCAGGAGGAGCTGGAGGAGCAGGAGGAGGAGCAGGAGGAGGAGCTGGAGGAGCAGGAGGAGGAGCTGGAGGAGCTGGAGGAGCAGGAGGAGCAGGAGGAGGAGCTGGAGGAGCAGGAGGAGCAGGAGGAGGAGCTGGAGGAGCAGGAGGAGGAGCAGGAGGAGGAGCTGGAGGAGCAGGAGGAGGAGCAGGAGGAGCAGGAGGAGGAGCTGTAGGAGCAGGAGGAGGAGCTGGAGGAGCAGGAGGAGGAGCTGGAAGAGCAGGAGGAGGAGCTGGAGGAGCAGGAGGAGGAGCTGGAGGAGCAGGAGGAGGAGCTGTAGGAGCAGGAGGAGCAGGAGGAGGAGCTGGAGGAGCAGGAGGAGGAGCTGGAGGAGCACAGCAGCTCAGCCACAGCTGCTCCTGGCTGGGAAAATGGGAGCAGGAGCAGCGAGGCGGAGCTGCTCCATGTTTGCTGTGTCAGATGTTAGACCTTATCTAGCAGAAGATTCAATATTTACGTTGAAAGTGTTTAGCCTGAGACAATATTTAATTAACACCCGGCTCACGGCTGAAGGGGAAGCGGGTTGATGAAAAGACGATGAGTGTTTTAATCCCCTGGTGCTGGAGAACCTGAGGAAGAAGAGCAGCGACGTTCCAGTGGCTGGTTCTTCATCCCTGACTGCTGCCCACGGAAGCAGGCGGGGCCAGGTGGGGAGGGGGAGGGGCTCTGGAGGCTGGACCCGCCCCATCTCCACCGGACAGGCAGTACACACACACACACCCACACACACACACACACACACACACACACATACACATACACACCCACCCACACACACACACACACACCCACACACACACACACACACATACACACACACACTCCCTCCCTCCCTCTCTCCCCCTCCCTCTTCCTCCCTCCCTCCCTCCCACTCTCCCTCTCTCTCCCTCCCTCCCCCTCTCTTCCTCTCTCTCTCCCCCTCTCCCTCCCTCTTCCTCCCTCCCTCTCTCCCCCTCTCTCCCC
>JAPVLW010000017.1:850000-875000 GCA_027382335.1 Takifugu ocellatus | reverse complement strand
CTGCCTGTCTGCCTGCCTGCCTGGCTGTCTGACTGCCTGCCTGCCTGCCTGCCTGTCTGTCTGCCTGCCTGTCTGCCTGCCTGCCTGCCTGCCTGTCTGTCTGTCTGTCTGTCTGTCTGCCTGTCTGTCTGCCTGCCTGTCTGCCTGACACGTGTGACGTTTTTATTGAGGAAGTGAGGAGGACTCTCTCCTGTCCACTCATTGGTCGGGCTGCTGTGGTCTCCAGAGAGGGGAAGACTCCAGATGTCCTCCAGATGAGCTCCTCCTGGCACGAGCTCAGGCCTCTCCCTGCTGATGGTGCATCAGAGTTTTCCAGATAAACGGCCTGAGCGTTCCCGTTGTGTCCATCAGATGAGTTATCAATGGCCGATAATGAGGTGAGAATGAATGCTGCGGTGATTGCGCTGCTATCTCCGATATGCTAATGCAATCATCCTTATCCAATTACTTCATTTGTGAAATTTATCCAACATGGTTCCGATAATGGCTCCTGCATATGCATGGAGGCTTTTATATTCCGACACCGTGTTCCTGCCTGTTGTTGGCACTATTTTACTCTGCGTATTAGGATTGTGGCTGCGAGTGTCAGCAGAGTAGCAGGCGAATATTTACGGAGCCCCGTTCCTGCTCTGCGCATCTGGATGTGTTTTCTAATTGGAATTTTAATTGCCATAAGGATTAGGCTGAGAGTCATGGATAATTGAGGCTGACGTCCGGAGCATATGGCAGTAGACACACACACTCGGGACTGTTGCAGCTCCCTGTTTAGCGCTGACATCAAGGGACCCTCCGCCTGTGTGGAGACACACTCTGCATTTAGGATTTAGAAAAGGTTTTAATCTCTGAAGGATGGAGATTGTGGGGAGCTTCATCATCGTGTCGCTGCTTCCAAATGCAACTGTGATACAGGAATAATTAGAAATGCGGAGGAGACGGAATGAAAAGGCAAAAATCAATGGACCCGAGTCACCGGTTCAGCAATAAAGGTGCCACGTTCTTCCAGGAGGGACCTGGAAATGACCGATCGGTTCACCTGAAGGACACGCGTCTGCGTCTCCCGGTGGAGACGTTGCTCTCATCGGTGGTGGCAGCTCAGCCTGCTGGGAGCTGGTCTGAGAAGTCAAGGGTTGTTGGTTCCAGCCCCAGGGCAGACAGAACATTGGGGGGGGTGCCAGAGCGTTGCCGAGGTGCCCTTCTTCCACCTCAGCTGCTCCGTGATCCTCCAGATCTGCAACGTTCTGTCATCATTGCAGCTTTTGTTCCTCAGAAATGATCTCGTTTGAACCCTAATGAGGAAAACTGAACCCATGTCCACTCAAATGAAACAGGACCCCCCGAACATCTCCCAGCAGAGGCGCCGCTGGGATGGAAGCGCCGCCTCGATATGATCCTGCTCAGCTGCTGCTCTCAGCAGGAGGCCACAGTCAAGCGGTGTTCTGGTCCCGGTCAACCTACGTCTGCCTCCTGTGAGCTCGTCTTCAGAACCGAAGGTTCCGAAACGGAGCTGCTCCTCAAAGCCACACCGTGAGGTGGAGAATCTTTCCTTTCAAACCGGATCAATCACATCAGTTAATGACTCTCTTGACGTCGTTTATTCGTTAATTATGGCGTCGCCGCAGCTGCGGCGCGTCTCTCAGGTTTTATCACCGCGGGCCTCTGGAGGAAATCTGCTGCTTGATTGGCAGTAATCATCTCCATCAGAAGGATTAGCACAGATGAAATGTTGTGTCAGGGATATTAGCAGATTTGAGGCGTCATTAGCCACAACTTCTGTGTTTCCGTCACTCTCGCCCACTTCTGAGCAGCCACAGAGCTGTCGCTGGGATTAAGACTTGGTGACGTCACCTCTGTTCTGATGGATTCTGCTGCCCTTGGCCAGGAGCCTTCTGGATGCTTGTGTGGATAATCGAGTGTGATGTGTTCAGCTGCAGACGGTTCACAAGTGTGCAGAAGCAATCAAGAACGTCCGAGCCTCCACTTCCTGTTCCACAGCGCGCCGTTACAGACGGACAAAGCACGTGAAAAAGGAAGCGGATGAAGTTGTGCTGTCAAAGCTTAAAGTGAAATCTGTCCAGACTCAGCAGAGGTTCTGGTTCTGACTCTAAATGTGATCACAGGAACCTGGAAAAAGGGCTGGAAAAAGACCTGGTTTGGCTGCTCCTCTTCCTCTCCGTGATGGAAGGAGCCTGTCAGAGAACCACAGGGGAACCAAATAAGGACATCAGACATCAGATGAACCTCGGGCTCATTTCCCTCCCAGCAGACACCTGAGCAGCCTCGGAGAGAAGATATGAGGAGGACGGAGAAGAGCCAGGATGCAGGAGAGCCAAGAAAGCTCCAGATGGTAAAACCAGGCCGAACACACACTGGACTTCTTCATGGTGGCATCAGTCTTCTGCTGCCAGAGGTTCTAATGGAGACCTCCTCCTGGTAAAGGCGCAGGCCAGCATCTGCTGGGACCATGTTGTCTTCTCCTCAGGAAGAATGTGGGATGAGATGCAGCCATTCCTCTGCTAAAGACCTCCAGTGTTCGGAAGCTAACGATCCCCCACATCACAAACGACGACATTTTCTTATCAGCTCAAAGGAATTCAAGCTCAGGACTAATGGAAGCCTGTCTGGGATTCTGGAAGTCCAGCAGCGAGGCCCAACGCCCTGCCGGTGCTTCCCAATCTGTCTCCTGACCTCTGCTAGCGCCGCCAGACACGCTAGTAAATACTCAATGTTTATCATTGTGTCACAGCTCCGAACACACACATCTGTCTCTCTCTCTCTCACACACACACACACGCACGCACGCACGTGCGCGTGCAGACATTCCCCAGACTGATGCAAGGCTTCGGAGTTTCCTGGACGTTTTTTCGTATTCTACAGGTGAAAGTTGGGAGCCATTTTTCCATCTCTGTCGAGTGTTTGATTCATGGCCTCGGCCAGGTCGTCTGTTCGGCTCCAGAAGGAAACAAAGGGGCGGCGCAGCAGGAAATACCTGAGCGCTCCCACCTCCAGTCATGCCTGACTTCCGTGTTGTGGCTGTCGGAGCGCACGTGCACGATCATCAATTCACGGAATCAAGAGTAATGAGCTCGATGGACTCATTCTTGCTGCGTAGCTCCTGCGTCCCTGAACTCCCCGAGGGATTCCAACGTGGCCCAGGCAGCAGGGGGCGCTCTGACCCGTCCTCCGCTGGTGACCCACACCCGTCCTCCGCTGGTGACCCACACCCGTCCTCCATTGGTGACCCACACCCGTCCTCCGCTGGTGACCCACACCCGTCCTCCGCTGGTGACCCACACCTGTCCTCCACTGGTGACCCACACCCGTCCTCCGCTGGTGACCCACACCTGTCCTCCACTGGTGACCCACACCTGTCCTCTCCTGGTGACCCACACCCGTCCTCCGCTGGTGACCCACACCCGTCCTCCGCTGGTGACCCACACCTGTCCTCCGCTGGTGACCCACACCTGTCCTCCGCTGGTGACCCACACCCGTCCTCTGCTGGTGACCCACACCCGTCCTCCGCTGGTGACCCACACCCGTCCTCCGCTGGTGACCCACACCTGTCCGCTGGTGACCCACACCTGTCCTCCACTGGTGACCCACACCCGTCCTCCGCTGGTGACCCACACCTGTCCTCCGCTGGTGACCCACACCTGTCCGCTGGTGACCCACACCCGTCCTCCACTGGTGACCCACACCTGTCCTCCGCTGGTGACCCACACCTGTCCGCTGGTGACCCACACCCGTCCTCCACTGGTGACCCACACCCGTCCTCCGCTGGTGACCCACACCTGTCCGCTGGTGACCCACACCCGTCCTCCACTGGTGACCCACACCTGTCCTCCGCTGGTGACCCACACCTGTCCCCATAGATACAGTGACAACCATAGGAGCTTGTGTAGTTTCACACTGTGGTTTCCCACTTTTGCGTTGTGGATTGTCCAACCTGAGCGAGTGTGGAGGAGCTCGTGGTGGCATCTTCGCCAAACGGCCGTTCATCACATGGCAGTGGTGGCTCTCAGCACGTTACCAAGACGATGAACTTCCAGCATGAGATTTGGAACATCTTAATTCCAGCTCCTGTGCGTCTGCTGCCTGGTTGTTGTGGTTGAGGAATAATTTCATTTTTACAGGCAGACGAGGCTCCTGTTCCTCTACAGAACAACAGGAGGGAAGAACCAGAGGTTACATTTTATTTCATTTCATTTTTGTCCCCTTTTCTCTGAAATGTGGCAATAAATCAGTCATTTGATGGAAAACATGACTTTGATCTCTTCTGTGGTTACTTTCAAGGCCTCCTTGGCTTGAATAATGCATAAAAGTTTAGTGATGAAAGATGAATGTAAGAAGGGAAAATAACAAAACATCAGCTCCACACAGATTCAATCAGTTCAACAATGGTTTTCTTCTAAAGAACTTTGGTTCTGGGCAGAACTTCCATGTTCTCCTCATGTTTGTGTGGGTTCCCCATCAGGAACATGAGCTCTGCTAATCTGCCTCTGCAGCTGGAGGAGCCCAATGCCCTGACTGGGAGTAAACCACTGCTGAGGTCCCTGGAAGGTAGATGGATGGATGGATGATGGATGGATGGATGGATGGATGGATGATGGATGGATGATGGATGGGTGGATGGAGGATGGATGATGGATGGATGGATGGGTTGGTGGATGGATGGATGATGGATGGATGGATGATGGATGGGTGGATGGATGGATGGATGGGTTGGTGGATGGATGGATGATGGATGGGTGGATGGATGGATGGATGGACTGATGGATGGATGGATGGATGGATGGATGGATGGATGATGGATGGATGGATGGATGGATGGGTGGGTGGATGGATGGATGGATGATGGATGGATGGATGGATGATGGATGGATGGATGATGGATGATGGATGGGTCGATGGAGGATGGATGTGCTCAGTCATCCACCCGACCAGCTCAGGTCTCCAGCGTTCCCCAGTGCTCCCCAGCGTTCCCCAGTGCTCCCCAGTGCTCCCCAGCGTTCCCCAGTGCTCCCCAGTGCTCCCCAGTGCTCCCCAGTGCTCCCCAGTGCTCCCCAGCGTTCCCCAGTGCTCCCCAGTGCTCCCCAGTGCTCCCCAGTGCTCCCCAGTGTTCCCCAGCGTTCCCCAGTGCTCCCCAGTGCTTCCCAGTGCTCCCAGCACCACCAGTCTGTGGAGGACAGGAATTCTCTCTGTGTTGCTGGTCCAGCTGTGATTTGAGAATCATCCCGTTTGTGATTTCATGTCATCTGAATCTGGTCTGAACTCATTCTGAGTGAGATTCCAAACAGGAAATATCTTTTAAAAGGCTTTTTCAGCGAGGCAGTGGATACATTGTCTTCCCCTCATCATTATTGTCATTTACTGCAGGTTTCAGGTGTCAAAGCTGCTCCAGAAGGTCAAATTTAAAAGGTTTCCTTTGTTCAAAAGGTCATTTCTTCTCAGTGGAACCAACAGAAAGGAAAACATGATGAAGAATCATGAATGTATATATTCACCTTTTAAAGACTGTGTGTGTGTGTGTGCGCGTGTGTGCGTGCGTGTGCGCGCGCGCCCGTGCAGTACCCCGGGCCGTGGCTAGGGGGCGCGCCGTGGCCAGGGTGTGTTCACAGACCGTGTCAGTAATATATTCCTGCCTGTGGCTGCGCTGGTCACATGGGGAGCAGCCTGTTTAAAACAGCCTCGCTGGCTCGCTCTCGCGGCAGTGCGAGCCTCGGACGCAGACGCGCACCTTCTCTCTCTGGCTCCACACGCACATGTTCACGGACGCTGGCGCTCCTCTGTTGGACTGACACACGCGCGCTGGGAGAGACGGAGTGACACACCGGGACAATCCAACAGGAAGGCGCCGCGACCGAGGAGCTCTGCTGTGAGTACTCATTTATCTCTACATTCACGCGCACATGAGCGCTTTGGCTCTTCAGCGCGAGACCTGACACCGTGCGGGATTCAGGTGCTCGCATGTGGATCCGCTCTCCATCAGTGTGATCTGTGGAATTCTCTTAATGAGCCGCGTGTGCCTGGAATGGCAGGAATGTCACAGCGGGAGTGGGCTTCAGTCCGGACCGAGTGTGTGTGTGTGTGTGTGTGTGTGTGTGTGTGTGTGTGTGTGTGTGTGTGTGTGTGTGTGTGTGCCGACGCTGAGCAGCAGTGATTAATAGAAACTCATTGATATGCAGATGGTGGAGGACCAGTGATGTGTTGTTGGGGGGTGGGGGGGGGGGCAGATCTACCCCTGCTCATCATCAGCTCCTCCGGCTCCGTCTGGCTCCTCCATCCCTGCTCCAACTTCTCCACACCTGAAGCATGCGGCTGCTGCCTGGTGTTGCCCCCCCCCCCCCCCCCCTCATTTTAGTCTCCTCCAGAAATGGTCAGAACTGAGATTCAAACCCGTGACTTTTAAAATTAAAGCACATTTTTAAAAAGGCAGAAATCTGAAAATCATTTTCCAGATTCTGCAAATCTACAAACTGTTCTAAACTTTTCTCCATATATTGTGCACACCCTACCCCCGGAAACACACACACACACGCACGCACGCACACACACACACACACACACACGCACACACACTCACACTGGGACACGTAGCAGAGAGGATTGCAGAATAGAGGGGAGGGAAAGAGAAGGAATGAAGGAGAAAGTGGGAGGGGGGCATTGAAAAGGCTGACACTGGCTTGGACAATTAGCCTGGGGGGAGTCTGTCCTGGGGTGCTATTCTGAGAGACTCTTTGCCCCCCGAGCCCTGGGCGCTGGGTCACGGGATGCCTTGACCCCTCCAGTCGACAGCCAGGCATGGGAGCCATTATCAGGGCTGATTGATTAGCGCCGAGCGGAAATCCCTTTTCTCTCGTCTCCTCGGGAGAAAAGAGACGAGAGCTTTTTCTCTTTTTGTCCTTTTGCTGCTGCTGGTTCAGGGTCTGGAATGGACCTGTTGGGGGGGGGGGGGGGGCTGCGTCTCATCTCACGCGTTGCCGTGCATTTATTCAGCGAACAGCGCGCGTCGACGAGGACCGTTCGGCAGATTTAGCGTCCTCCTCCTCGCTGCTGCGTCTCTGCTTCCTGCACCTGCTGAAGCTGTGAGACAGAGTCACTTCCTGGTGGACGTCTGGGGTGCGCAGAGTCACTTCCTGGTGGACGTCTGGGCTTCGCAGAGTCACTTCCTGGTGGACGTCTGGGGTGCGCAGAGTCACTTCCTGGTGGACGTCTGGGGTGCGCAGAGTCACTTCCTGGTGGACGTCTGGGGTGCGCAGAGATCGCAGGACATAGTGGAATAAAAAGGCTCCGAAAATCACCTTCAGATCACTTCAACGATGACGAAAAGATCAATGTGACCATCAAAGGTCCCAAACACTGACATGTCCTCTTCTCTGTGTGGACCCTCGTCTTTTAGTGCCCCATAGGGGACATTTGGGTGCTTAGATCTGCCTGGAGACTGGACCGTCCGTCTGTCCCCTAGGATCGTCCGTCTGTCCCGTTGGACCGTCCGTCTGTCCCGTTGGACTGTCCGTCTGTCCCATTGGACCGTCCTTCTGTCCCCTAGGATCGTCCGTCTGTCCCATTGGACCGTCCTTCTGTCCCCTAGGATCGTCCGTCTGTCCCATTGGACCGTCCTTCTGTCCTGTTGGACCGTCCGTCTGTCCCGTAGGACCGTCCTTCTGTCCCGTTGGACCGTCCCATTGGACCGTCCTTCTGTCCCGTTGGACCGTCCCTCTGTCCCGTTGGACTGTCCCGTTGGACCGTCCCTCTGTCCCGTTGGACAGGACCGTCCCTCTGTCCCGTTGGACCGTCCCGTTGGACCGTCCCTCTGTCCCGTTGGACCGTCCCTCTGTCCCGTTGGACCGTCCGTCTGTCCCGTTGGACCGTCCCTCTGTCCCGTAGGACCGTCCCTCTGTCCCGTTGGACCGTCCCTCTGTCCCGTTGGACCGTCCCGTTGGACCGTCCTTCTGTCCCGTTGGACCCTCCCTCTGTCCCGTTGGACCGTCCCTCTGTCCCGTTGGACCCTCCCTCTGTCCCGTTGGACCGTCCCTCTGTCCCGTTGGACCGTCCCTCTGTCCTGTTCCATTCAACTCTCACCGTTAATGAGCCGAATGATTTGGGAGGATTTTCGGAGGCGACGCAAACACGGTTCGATGTCGTGCATCTTTATCTCATTTGTGTCCTGTGTCCTGTCCTGGTCTGGGCTGCTCCGTCCTGGGCCTGGATTGCCCCCCCCCCTCACTTCTCCTCCTCACATGGAGACTTCAGCGGGGTGTTTAGCCCAGCTCACGGCTGATCAAAGCCCTGCGTGTCATACCGGGCTTAGCCCAGACGCTCCTAATGGAGCGCCGTTTTCATGCCTAGTTGGTGGTTCTGGAGGGGGAGGGAGAGTGGGGGGGTGGCGGAGGAGGAGGAGGAGGAGGGTGCAGTTAGACGGGCTGACAGGACCAGTTCCAGGGAGGGGGGACTAAAAGAGAAGCAGTCATGGCAGCAGAAAGGAGAGATGGAGAGGGACAGAGGGAAGGAGACAGAATTCCAGACCTTCCCGTTTGGACCAGCACGCCCAGCGCCGCACACCTGGACCTGCACCACTACCTGACCTGTTCCATCACCGAGGCTCCTGTCCTCGCGTCTACGTTCTCCATCTCATTCCTCCAGACCAGGCCAGAAGGTTGTTCCAGTTTGGGAAAAGGACCCCCCTCACCTGTAGTTTGTCTGGGACATCTCCTGACCACTCGGGTGTCCACCAGGGGGCGCTGATGCGGGATCACACATTGAAGTGTGTGTTTTGTTGCCTGTCACGAAGGTAAATAACATCCCAGCGTAGGCGGATCCAAAGTCTGACATTCCAAAGTCCAGCAGATCTGGAGCGCGCTGCCCTCACGCTCCTCTGTCCAGGTCCTAGCTTCACCTCCCCCACCCCCGCTGGCTCCTCACCCTCTCTGCTCTCTCAGGCCCACTTATCTCCTCCACGCTCCCTTTTTCCGCCCGTTCCCGGCTCATCCCATCTCATCCCATCTCACGGCGCTGCTGTTTATGCTCCTGACAGAAGAAAGGTAAGTTAAAACTGGGATAATATTTCTCCGAACATCCTCACGGCCTGGATAAACATCCTCGACAGATGTCAGTGTGGGTCCGATCAGAGGCTGCCGATCCCGACACATGGACTACAAATTAGAAGCTGGTGTGGAGAGGGGGCGGGGGGGGGGGGGCGGGGGGGCAGAGCGGTGACTTTACTCGCTCAGAACAGTTTCTGCGGGGGTGATTCTTGGAATGATAATGGAGGAACTCGGAGATCTGCTCGGTTATCTGGTCCTCACAGGGTTGTTTCCCTCAGCAGATATGAGACGAGGTCGGCTCTGGCTGGGGGGGCTCCTGGGGGCTCCGGGGGGGCTCCTGGGGGCTCCGGGGTGAAAGGATGAGAGCGGAACCCTTAAACGGGTTTAAAGCCTGTTTCATTGTGCACATTAATTCCCACATTCCACATGGAACGGCTGAAACTAGTGTCAGAGGGAGCAGTGAAGAATCAGGTCTGTCCCGGTGGTGTTGACGATCGTCCTCCCTCTCTCCCTCCCTCCCTCCCCCCCCTCCCTCTCCCTCCCGCCCCTCCCCCCTCCTCCCTCCCTCCCTCCCTCCCTCCCTCCCTCCCTCCCGCCCTCCCTCTCTCTCCCTCCCTCCCTCCCCCCCTCCCTCCCCCTCTCCCTCTCTCCCTCCCTCCCTCCCTCCCTCTCTCTCTCTCTCTCCCTCCCTCCCTCCCTCTCTCTCTCCCTCCCTCCCTCCCTCCCTCCCCCCCTCTCTCTCTCTCTCCCTCCCTCCCCCCCCCTCCCCCTCTCTGTGGGTTTTATCTAAATTCACTTTGGGGTATAAAAACAGGGCCAGACGTTGTGAACATGCGGACCCTAATTAAGGCGCCTGGTTTAAATTCCAGAGGCTGGTGTTTGACGGCGGCTTTCCTCTCTGGACCCGGAGCTCGGAGAGGAACCACTCGCTGTGTAATTATTCCCGTAATCCCAAAGAAGCCTCTCGCTTTCATTCTTAGTGCGGCCGGGACGTACAGCTCCAGAGGCAGGACGCCTCCAGCCGGGGATGCTCAGTGTTTGGATCCGACCTGAGCAGAGGTGCTTCCCGTTCCGGAAGCTTCTCTGCAGACACTTCTGGAATGACACCAACGCTGGTGCTGAAGCGTTAGCTCTGACTTTTGTTTGGCCCGTCGGAGATCCGTTGAGGAGGTAGAGGAGGGGAACGGCGGTTCTCCTGCATCCTCACTTCATCCGACCAGAACGTGGACTGATGAGTCCGGGTTCCTGCTCCGTTTCTGCAGGTTACAACGATCCCGAAGGTGTTCTGACCACCTCCATTGCTGTACCAAACAGCAACAATCAGTCAGGAGTGATCAGATGTGATCAATAACTCAGCCAGACACGTGGCATCACTCTACAGGATGAAGGAAAATAAATAATTCCTGAAGCTTAAGAGGACTCGCTGGTGAAGACAGGACGATGATGTGGACGATGATGTGGACATGAATCATTTAATGTCAGCAGAGATGGTGACGCCTCCTCTTTCCTCCGCTGAGCTGCTCCTAAACCGGGATTATTCTGCTTCAGTCAGGATGGCTGAGGGAGGACCGTCCCAGGGAGGACCGTCCCCGGGAGGACCGTCCTCAGGAGCTCCGTCCTTGGAAGGACCGTCCCAGGGAGGATCATCCTTGGAAGGACCGTCCCAGGGAGGACCGTCCCAGGGAGGACCGTCCCCGGGAGGACCATCCTAGGGAGGACCATCCTAGGGAGGACCATCCTAGGGAGGACCATCCTCGGGAGGACCGTCCCAGGGAGGACCATCCTCAGAAGGACCATCCTAGGGAGGACCATCCTCGGAGGACCGTCCCCGGAGACTTCCGGCTCCTCCTCGTGTTGGCTCACCATCCAGACCAGCAGATCCTTCTCAGTTCAGGACGTTATGGAGCAGCATCCACATTCTTTTATACGTACAATTCAACTTTGACCCAACTTGTAGGAGCAGATCTTTGACTAGAAGTTCACCGATTTTCACCGATGCACCTATAACAATTCCACAAAAGCTCCTTCTTCGTCACTGTTCTTCGGAGCAGCGCTGGGATGCTAAGCTAACCCCAGAGGTGGAGGGTCAAAGGAGCCAAGAGGACTGGAGGGGCAAACAAGGCTGTGGTCCGGGGCAGAAGGAGAGCTGCTACACAATGACAGAGCAGAAGACGTTCTGTTGAAAGGCCACCAGAACAGGTCTGAAGGGTGATCCGGGACGGTCCGGGGGGTGGGGGGCGTGGCTGGAACACGCCCTTCTAATCGAGCTTCATCTCCGGTTCTGAAGTGGAATTGAGATGTGACATCAGCCCATACGCGTGTTTGGAGAATGTTCACAGCTCCGGGATCGAGCCGTCATAAATAATGCAGCGCGTTAAATATGAATGAGGTTTCCATCGATCAACATCAGCCTCCCACTTTGGATGGGACATGCAAATATGGAGCAGCTCCTGGAGAACGTTGCACATCCGCTTAGGACCTTCAGCTGAAGGTGATCGTTCCCTGCTGTGTTCCTGCCTGTCTGCCTGCCTGCCTGCCTGTCTGCCTGCCTGCCTGCCTGTCTCCCTGCCTGCCTGCCTGTCTCTCTGCCTGTCTGTCTCCCTGCCTGCCTGCCTGCCTGTCTGTCTGCCTGTCTCCCTGCCTGCCTGCCTGTCTCCCTGCCTGCCTGCCTGCCTGCCTGTCTCCCTGCCTGCCTGCCTGTCTCCCTGCCTGCCTGCCTGTCTCCCTCCCTGCCTGCCTGCCTGCCTGTCTCCCTGCCTGCCTGCCTGTCTCCCTGCCTGCCTGCCTGCCTGCCTGCCTGCCTGCCTGCCTGTCTCCCTGCCTGCCTGCCTGTCTCCCTGCCTGCCTGTCTCCCTGCCTGCCTGCCTGTCTCCCTCCCTGCCTGCCTGTCTCCCTGCCTGCCTGCCTGTCTCCCTGCCTGCCTGCCTGCCTGCCTGTCTCCCTGCCTGTCTGCCTGTCTGCCTGTCTGCTTGCCTGCCTGCCTGTCTCTCTGTCTCCCTGCCTGCCTGCCTGTCTCCCTGCCTGCCTGCCTGTCTGTCTCCCTGTCTCCCTGCCTGCCTGTCTGTCTCCCTGCCTGCCTGCCTGTCTGTCTCCCTGCCTGCCTGCCTGTCTCCCTGTCTCCCTGCCTGCCTGTCTCCCTCCATATGCATCCATCTGCTGGTTAGTGTGCAGATTAGCCTGCATTTATGCACAGTGTCTGCGAGACAGAGTGCCTCTCTGAGCCGGGGGCTTTTAATCTATTAAAGCCTGATCCTTAAACACTAATCAATGCACCCATTTATATTTCCATTACAGTGCAAAGGGAAGGGGATAAATAAAGCATGACAGTGGAGCTCAGTCCTGGCCAAACGCGCCCTTGTTCAGGGTAACAATAAGAGCTTTGTACCAGCAGCTAATATGGTCAATTCCCATTGAAATGCTTTATTTTGACACTAGAAATAGTAAATTTGAAGCTGCGTTGCTCCGATGTTGGAAATCATTAGTGACAGTGTGACACTATTGATCCCCCAACCACAGGAATCAACACGACTCCGTGTCCCACCGTTGGTGCTCAGAAACCTCCAGTTCACTTTGCTCTCCTGGTTCTCCTCCGGTGGTTCTACCGCCTCGCTTTCATTAGCCTGAGTGATGCCTGCTCCTCACAGTGGATTTACAGCAAGCAGCTGACCCCCCCCCCCCCAACACACACACACACACACACAGATTTGTTTCCTCTCAGAACACTTTATTAACCGTTCCTGCGTGTGTGCTTGTCCCTCAACCCAGGTTCATTTGGTGTATTTAAGTGGCAGATTCGCATTTAACTGCTAGCTTTAGAATTGACCTTTTTAGTGCTGTCTGGCTAACACACACACACACACACACACATACACACACACACACACCCTTCACACCCCGCTCTGATGCTGCCACACCCACCTCTGAGATCTGCATGTATTTATTCTGCCGCATGTGAGCCAGAGTGTGTGTTTGTGCCCCGCTGTGGTGGTTTATTAGCGATGTCTCCTTTGATAGTTAGTGTGCACGCTTGATTATAGCTGAAAGGCAGTGGGCCGGACGCTGGGCTGCAGGAAGTCTGTCTAATGATATTAACAACATCCTTTATTGGGCAGCTACTACAGGCAGAGGGGGAGAGGAGTGAGGAGGAGGGAGGGAGGGAGGGAGGGTTCAGAGCACCGTGGAGGCCAGGAGGGCAGCTGGTCCGGAGATTTCAGTCAGAAGAAAACCAGGAAGAGGTCGATACCGGGGAGGCAGAGACAAGAAAGCACGGAGAGCTGAGTCAGTGCACCTCAGTATAGTTTGGAGCGCTGCTCATCCGTCTCCGGCCTCAAACACGGAGTTTAACATCAGAACTGACATTGCCTAGCAACCCCTCTGAACCTTTACCTCCACCACGGAGACCTGCTGGAAATGGACAAATAGGCAGTGAGCAGCAGGGCAGGAAGTGTGTGTGTGTGTGTGTGTGTGTGTGTGTGTGTGTGTGTGTGTGTGTGTGTGTGTGTGTGTGTGTGTGTGTGTGTGTGTGTGTGTGTGTGTGTGTGTGTGTGTGTGTGTGTGTGTGTGTGTGTGTGTGTGTGCGCGTGCGTGCGTGTGTGCGTGCGTGTGTGTGTGTGTGACCAAAGGTCTCATCAAAGGACACCATGACCGTGCAAGTTTTCACTCTTTGTTCTGCTTTTAAGGTGGAAACACAAAAACAGACGTTAGCAGATCTTCTGCAGATGTGAACAGAACTGCATGTTGAATACTGTTGGAGGTCATCGCCATGGTTACTCTAACCGGTGAGTGACGGTGGCAGTCAGGTGAGGGAGGTGCAGTTATCCGCTCCGTCCTGTCAGAGGAGCAAAGACCCACGTCAACAGTGGCTCTGGAGGCATTTATCACACATTCTGTTGTCTTCCTCTGCCTCTCGCACGCACACGCACACACACGCACGCACACACACGCACGCACACACACGCACGCACGCACACGCACGCACACACACACACAACAAGGAACGCTTTTGAGATTTTAGGCACTTCGCCAAGGTAAATAGAGAAAAATTGCCTGCCTGATATTTTCGGTGTCAAACAAGACGTCTCAAGGTGACAGTTTTCAGCAGGTGTTAGCGCTTAACAACCATCATTTACTGTGTGTGTGTGTGTGTGTGTGTGTGTGTGTGTGTGTCAACTGAACTACAGGGAAAGACGGATGCTGACGTTGTTCACAGAGAGGCCAAGACAATGGGTTTATTTATCTCACACACGCGCACACACACACACACACACACACACACTGCAGGCAGACACTTAGAGAGGCGTAGGCTGGAATCAGCCTCTGGGAAATGTTCTAAATTAAGCAGAGAATCGCAGTTTTAACTTGGTTTTTGTTTTTTGTTTCTGGAATCTTGTGATTAATTATTAACAGAATCAGATTTCTGCCCCAGCAGTCGGAGATCCTGCTGGTCACCAGCAGTCGGAGATCCTGCTGGTCACCAGCCGGTCTGGTCGCTGCCCAAGTTCCCCTGGAGCCACCTTGAAGAGCCTGATCCAGGTCCTGGTGGCTGAACCTCCTGTTGGACCATCCAGGTCACTTTAGAGGGTCAAATCATGGTTTCATTTCACTAGTTTAGGGTCCAGGTTGGTGCAGGTTGGCTCAGGTTGGCTCAGGTTGGTTCAGGTTGGTCCAGGTTGGCTCAGGTTGGCTCAGGTTGGTGCAGGTTGGCTCAGGTTGGCACAGGTTGGTCCAGGTTGGTCCAGGTTGGCTCAGGTTGGCTCAGGTTGGTGCAGGTTGGCTCAGGTTGGCTCAGGTTGGTTCAGGTTGGTCCAGGTTGGCTCAGGTTGGTGCAGGTTGGCTCAGGTTGGCACAGGTTGGTCCAGGTTGGCTCAGGTTGGCTCAGGTTGGTGCAGGTTGGCTCAGGTTGGCACAGGTTGGTCCAGGTTGGCTCAGGTTGGTGCAGGTTGGCTCAGGTTGGTGCAGGTTGGTCCAGGTTGGCTCAGGTTGGTGCAGGTTGGTGCAGGTTGGCTCAGGTTGGTGCAGGTTGGCTCAGGTTGGTGCAGGTTTCTGTATTTAACTGTGTAGATTTTCTCCTTCCTCTAAAATGAATTTGTAACAGTGATCAAAGGAAATGTGTCATGTGGCGTGTTAGGGAAAACACGCCAGGGAAGCCGTACATGTGTACACACGCTTGTGTCAGAGAGAATGAACATGTGTGAAGGGATTACGCACACCCCTCCTTTCCCTGCTGCACGTCCAGGGTTCCCCTCCCCACAACAAATTCCTCAATTTCCTCACAACACATTCCTCAGGCATTATTGGTCACGGGCGTTATGGACCTGCATATGGTGCGTCTGTGTGAGTCCAGGGAGTATCGGGTTGCCTCTGGATCTGTGTGAGAAAGTGGAAAGGGAGACGGCATCACGAAAGCCTTCACCATAAATGTGGGGAACATCTCGTGTCTCAGCTGGGGCCGCTTTGACGGACAGAACGGGAGAATATCTCAGATTACAGAATATTTCATTCAGATGTGCTGGTGTTTCCACCCTGAGGAGTCCACCCTGCTTTAAATCGGGTCTCAGCGGTGAGTCGCTGAACGATCCGAACAAGCGATGGAAGCGCAGGCTGGAGCAGCCTGGACGCTGACGCTGACGTTAGCATCAGTCTCATAAATCCCCAGCAAGTGTCTCCACACTTACCATGCAGTTTGAGGTAGTTGGTACAGAAATATTCCACGTTATCCCCACATTCACCCTCCATTGAGCTGTGAGCTGCAGGGAGCTAAAATGAGGCTTACAGACGCCGTGTGAATATCTATTGGGAGCAGTGGTGTGACTGGAGGCGTCCGAGTTGTCCAACAGGTTTAGCTGGAGTGTGAAATCCATATTGAAGCCCTTTAGTTGGAGCCGGCTCAGTGAGCTGCATGTAAGTGTGTATTGACTTGAATGCATCAACTTTCTCTTTATGTGTGTGTGTGTGTGGTGTGTGTGTGTGTGTGTGTGTGTGTGTGTGTGTGTGTGTGTGTGTGTGTGTGTGTGTGTGTGTGTGTGTGTGTGTGTGTTGAAATTCAAACCCTCCACTTGGGCAAATATCTTTGGTCTGGACGCTGTAAAAAAAAAATAAAGGAAATGTCCCAAAAAGGCCCATATGGAACTGATCAGGGAGGCCACATTTCTCGATGGCTACAAGCAATTTGTTTTAATTGCCTACTTAGAGGTAATACGGCCTCGCTCGTGCGTTTATTTCATAAAACCCTAAATGAAATATGAGAGCGCCTATTAACCGCTACAGTCATCAGGAAGCGGCCTCGTTGCGAGGTGGCGCGGCTGTTGGAGATGGACGTCCAGCTTCTCCGCCTGATTACACGCTGGGCTTTGATCTGAAACGGACCTACGTGGGTTTGAAACCCGAGCAGGTCCAGACGTCGCCGCTCCACCTGCTCTGAAGTGCAGCCGTGACATTTTCAGGGAATGAGGCTGCGACCGAGGCAGTAATGGAGCAGCGAAGCCTTCTCCGCCCTGCAGCAGGCCGCCGGGCTTTGATCTTCAGGCTCAAACCTGAGCGGGCGTCTCCCTGCTGGAGGGTTCGGCCTCGGCCTGCTGCCCCTCCAGGACTCCAGCTGATGTCATCCCAAATATTCCCAACGGAGAGGAATGAGGAAATGTGCTGAGTCAGTAAATCACTGAAGCTTTTCCGGGAGGATCTAGGAATTTTAGGTCGGTCAGGGTGAAACCAGCAGACGGGTCCTGGTCCCTCTGCAGCGTTCAGGTCAGTGAGTATCGATCTGAAGGTGAAGCAGACAAGATGTTCGTCTGTACTAGCACAAACATGCTAACCTCAGAGTAGCATCAGCTGCTTCCTGCCATGAGCATGCTAGCTAACCTAGCTTTGGATTCGATCAGCTGGTATAAGATGACCTGTGGAGGTCTGTCCTGATGTCTGTGGAGGTCTGTCCTGTTGACCTGTGGAGGTCTGTCCTGATGGTCTGTGGAGGTCTGTCCTGTTGACCTGTGGAGGTCTGTCCTGTTGACCTGTGGAGGTCTGTCCTGTTGACCTGTGGAGGTCTGTCCTGATGTCTGTGGAGGTCTGTCCTGATGGTCTGTGGAGGTCTGTCCTGATGACCTGTGGAGGTCTGTCCTGATGGTCTTTCCTGATGGTCTGTGGAGGTCTGTCCTGTTGACCTGTGGAGGTCTGTCCTGATGTCTGTGGAGGTCTGTCCTGATGGTCTGTGGAGGTCTGTCCTGATGACCTGTGGAGGTCTGTCCTGTTGACCTGTGGAGGTCTGTCCTGATGGTCTGTGGAGGTCTGTCCTGATGGTCTGTGGAGGTCTGTCCTGATGTCTGTGGAGGTCTGTCCTGATGATCTGTGGAGGTCTGTCCTGATGTCTGTGGAGGTCTGTCCTGATGGTCTGTGGAGGTCTGTCCTGATGGTCTGTGGAGGTCTGTCCTGATGACCTGTGGAGGTCTGTCCTGATATCTGTGGAGGTCTGTCCTGATGGTCTGTGGAGGTCTGTCCTGATGACCTGTGGAGGTCTGTCCTGATGGTCTGTCCTGATGACCTGTGGAGGTCTTTCCTGATGGTCTGTGGAGGTTTCTCCAGCCGTCTGAGCCAGAGGAGCTCTTCCTGCTTTAGAGCGTCGCTCTGTTGACTCACAACTTCAAGATTTCAGCACGAGTCGCTGTTTTTGCTGCAGACTTTGAGCCGAGAGATCTTGAATATCAAGAAGCAGCAGTCGGAACGTGTGCGTCTGCCTGTGTGAGACTTTTCTGAGGTTTCCACCAGCGAACAAATGCAGCTTCCTCTGAGGAGGACAGATGTTTGACAGTGGGACCGCAGGGACGCACAGACAGACCTTCTCATTATTTATGGCAGATATCGAGCACTTCCCAACTCCAGCGTCTGATCCCAGCTCATCGGTTAGCAGCAGCTTTTCTAAAGACTCTTTATGGCTCAGCTGGTGGAGGAGAACGTTCCCAGTCGGGGAGCAATAATCTTCTGGTTTCCTGGGCCAGACAGCCCTCGTCCAGCAGAGACCTTATGTCCACGTGTTTGGTTGAAGCGGCCTGAATGTGCTGGCGTTTGCTTTTACCTTCGGCTCCGCTGCCACAGACAAAGAGGCTGAAGCGTCAGACGTGGTCCTGCTTCTGTCTCCGTCTGAACGGACCAGGGATGGAGATTACACCCACTTTGTCTGTTATAGATTTCACAGATAAAAGCAAAAGGCAGAAACAATTTTGGTGCCACTGTCTGAACAAATTGCCCTCCGGTTTGCTGCGCTCCGTAAGCATGTGGAGGTTGTGGTAATGGGCCCTTCGGTTGTTTACTGTGGTCCTCCAGAACCTGAGTGGTCTGCTGTGTTCCTGGAGGAAAGCTCTGATGTGACAACGCTCTCTTTGTGCTCCTTTCCTGCCACGTTCTGCCGTGCATTTCTGTTCAGATCTTTTGACAGCGACTGGAGCTCTTGTGCACATCAATAGCAGCCTAAGAGCTCTCGGATTGATCGAGTGGGACAGTAATTGTTGCTGCCATCGACAGCAGCCTTGCTATCAAATTGGCAGCTCCAAAAGGTGCATTTTCTTTGATTAGTTATCGTTAAACACGCAGCCATGCAGCACTTTCCTGCAGATGCTAATTTACTTGTACGTCTTCTCACAGAGCTGTGGTGTCTGTAACCGTGGCAACTTTATAGAAGTGCTATTTTAGGTATATTCATCACGTATCACGGTTTGACAGCAGCCTTTAATCTGGATCTCCGTGTGTGAGGGAGATGGAACTTTGGGAATCTCACAGCTTTACTGTGACCACCCGAGAGGTTCTTCAAGGCTGAAAGTCCACCAGAACCACAAGTGGGTTCCAGAGGTGGAACCCAGCGTTTACAGGAAGGCTTTGGCTTGGGTTCCCAGACGGGCGAAGACATTTTTATCTTCTTCAGAAGAAGCCAAAGCAGCTGCTCTCGTGAGGGCCACACATGAACGGCACGTCTTTCAATTCCAGACATTTAGAAACGGTAATAAATCCAGACTGTTTCATATCGAGCGATTACTGACATCAGATTCATGGTGCTCATCCTTCCTTCAGCATCCAAGATCTTTTCTTGTTTGTCCTGTAATTTCCACTAATGACCCGGTTATTCCAGCAATAATGATGATTTAATTCAGCGATATTAAACCATTAATACGCCCGACTGCAGATAGCTCCTCTGAACGCATCGAGCCGGCGGAAGCGCTCCATAAATCATGTGGTTTTTCATTAGAGTGATGGAGGTGTGTGAATGAAAATGTGTCCAAATAAATCCAGAACGTCACTGGAGATGGAAGTGAAACGGAGGCACAACCTAGACGGGCTTGTTCTCGCCGTCTCAGCATCTGAGCCTATTTACACCGACGTTCTGTCAGTCTTAATCCAGGGAAGAAGGTGAGAGGGTTCCGTCTTGGCGCTGCTGTTATTCCACAGCACGGAGGATTAGCTCGTGGCTACGCTATAGCAAAACTGGCCTCATGCTGTCAGCCCAGGCCGAAGCACCTGGCGACAACTGGAAGTGGAGAATGTGCTGAACGGGTCTGGACGGGGTCACTTCCAGAGAGGATTAATGTAGCGCTGCGACACGCGTGGGATGGAGCGCCATGGCAGACGGGAGGCGCTCGGCTACAAGTGTATTTGTCACAGTTAGCTAAGCACAGTTAGCTAAGCACAGTTAGCTATAAAGCTGCTATACGTTAAAAGCCTGACGTGAAGGACTCCTCTCCTGTCCGCAGTGTGTTTCTAACAGTGTCGGCTGGCTTTATCCTCTCTCCATCTTTGTTTGCATCTGTCTGGCTCCTCGCCCCCCCCCCTCCTCGCCCCTCCCTCCTCAAACCCCCCCCGCCCCCCCCCGTCTGTCTTATCGCCGTCTCCTGGGTCTATATGAAATATTCTGACCAGACTTCTACAGTGAACTCATAATTAGAAACCACTGAACTGTGACTCCAACATGGGCTTTTTCTCCTATCTGCTGTACTGGGATGGAGGGAGGCGGGGGCGGGGGCGGGGCCTCTCCGGGGGAGGAACGCCTCGGGGGGGGCAAATGAAGGCGTCCTGCAGCGTGTTTGGAGAGATGGAGGATGAACTGATGGATGGATGGATGGAGGAGCAGGAAGAGAGGTGGGAAAAGAGTTACGGCTGGTCTCCATCAGCCCTGTAGCAGCCCCCCCCCCCCACACACACACCCACACACACACACACACACGCACACGCACACACACACACACACACACACACCCTGTTTCCCTCCCTCGTGGCTGCAGCAGGAAATGAATGTCCAGCAGCTCGGGCTGTTAATTAACATTTATGGTGCGAGATGAGTGTCGAATGGCCGCGGCGGCACCGGAGCGGCAGGTTCTAAAACCCCCATTTCTGTCTCTCCAAAGTAATGGTGCCGATCCGGATGTTGATCCATCCCATAATGCCGGTCTAAACGGCGCCGTGCCCCTGGAGCCACCTGCCGTTCGCCTGATCTAAACAGTAAAGAGTGGTGGGGAATTCATCACAATAGCTGATGAACTTCATTTGGATCTGATCAGGTGTTGAGGAACCGTTCTGGTCTGTTCTGTTCTGGTCTGGTCTGTTCTGTTCTGGTCTGGTCTGGTCTGGTCTGTTCAGCAGAACTTGCGGCCCATTTAGGAGCGAGACGTGCGCGTTGCTGCCTCGCGTGTAAACATTAAAGATCGTATTGTTCTGTGACGTGCTGATCTCACCTCTGAGGACGCTCCTGCTCCGAAACACTGGTTCTGTCTCACACGGTGGGAATCAGCCCAGGCTCCAGGTCCACGGGGACACCGCGGACGCTTCGGTCCACGACACCGCAGACGCTTCGGTCCACGACACCGCGGACGCTTCGGTCCACCTCACAGACATCAGGTGGAGACCATCTTCTCCTCTGATCCAGATATGGTTCCATTGTTGGACACCAGCAGCAGGAAGTCCCCGTTTAGTCCTGGAGGGTTTGAACCTCCCTCCTGAGGCAGGTCAGCTGGACTGTTGGTGTTTGGACTGAGACCTGCTCCAGAACCAGACCCAGGTCAGACTGGGTCCACTGGGCTGATGACAGGAAGCACAGAACCACCCACGACTCCGTCCAACACCCCTGTTCTGTGTGTGTGTGGGGGGGGGCAGGTCTGGGTAACACCTCAGGGGGGACTGGGTGTAGACGGTCCACCTCTGCTGGTCCGACAGGAGTCCTGGACACAGGTCCAGTCCTCAGCAGCTCTGTCCTTCCTGGTTTTCCAGGCCTGATTTGTGAGTGTTTGTTGGGATGTTTCCCTGGTTGGAGCTGGTCTCCTCTCACAGGAACCTCGGCCCATTAGAGGGTCCAGCAGTGACCTCAGAGGACACGTGGGAGAGATCACGAGGCTTCCTGTCTGAAGTCTCCGTCTCCATGCTGGTCTCTCTGACCCCACATCTCCAGGTGTTGTCACACATCAGACATCATCTCAGGTGCAGATGACAACAGAAGATCCAGCTGAGTCGGTGATGCTGGGACTCCACAGACGCTGACTCAGCTCTTTTCCACATGTGGAAGGTGGATGTTCTTGCATCTGGAGAGCCGAGAAGATGGAGGCTGCTCCGTTCTCGGCAGAAAGATGGAACAAAGGGAAGACGATGCTAAACCACCACTGATGGTTGACGTCATCCCATCAAAATTCTGGATCTGACTTTGGACCTCGTCTGTGCTGAAGTGAGGGAAACAGACAAATTGAGTTTGGGCAGAAATGATTTAATCTTCTGGCTGGTGGCTGAGGCGGAGGTGACCACAGCTGGAGCACATCAGGGTGGGGCTCTGCAGCACCACCGGTCCACCTGCAGCACCACCGGTCCACCTGCAGCACCACCGGTCCACCTGCAGCACCACCGGTCCACCTGCAGCCCGTGGCACCGGCACCACCGGTCCATCCGAGTCTTTGCTGACTCAGCAGTTCTGCTTCAACATCTTTCTCCGACTCCCACAGATGAATAATTTTAGCATCGCCTGCTAACGTTGGCGGCCTCGCTTTCATTCTGCCAACTGTGGGTTTTGGTTTGTGCTGATTTGCTCAGTTTTGTTTTGGGTTTGAGTTTTATTTCTCTTTCAAGCTTTTTTGTGTGTTTCTGTTATTATTTGTAGCTGCTGTGAAATCTCCTCCTGTCATCTGGAGGATTGAAGAACTGCTGAGTTGGAAAAGTAGAGCTGTGCCAAAGTCTGGAGGAGTGTGTGTGTGCGTGTGTGTGTGTGTGTGTGAGAGTGCGTGTGTGTGTGTGTGTGCATGTGTGTGTGTCTCTGTGTGTGTGTCTGTCTGTGTGTGTGCGTGTGTGTGTGTGTGTGCGTGTGTGTCTGTGTGTGTGTCTGTGTGTGCGTGTGTGTGCGTGCGTGTGCGTGCGTGCGTGTGTGTCTGTCTGTGTGTGTGTGTGTGTGCGTGCGTGCATGTGTGCGTGTGTGTGTGTGCGTGCGTGTGTGTGTGAGTGTGTGTGAGTGCGTGTGTGCGTGTGTGTGAGTGTGTGTGTGAGTGCATGTGTGTGTGTGTGTGTGTGCGTGCGTGTGTGCGTGCGTGTGTGCGTGTGTGTGTGTGTGTGTGTGAGTGCATGTGTGTGTGTGTGTGTGTCTGTGTGTCTGTGTGTGTGTGTGAGAGCACAGGGGCAGATGAGGGGGAACAGAGGCAGCAGAAGGGGGCGGGGCTGTGTGCTGCACATTCAGCATCAGCTGATCCTGGTGATCATGTGACTACACCATCGCTGCCATGTCTCGGTGGAATCTCATCAAACGTCCATGAGTCCACGTGTGGACACATTTGTTGACACGTGTGACTGTGTCCAACACGCATCACGTGACTCCGCCCCTGCTGGAGTTGCTCTTTAACTGGGGGACCAAAGTCCAGCAGCTTCCCTTCATGACGCAGGACGGTTGTCCTTCCACGTGGACACGTGCTGCTGGTAAACCAACACGTCTCCACATCATTGTCCTCGTCAGCATAGTGGACAAACCCTGCAGATTTGTGTCCTGCTAACGTTGAAGGACGGTGTTGTGGAGTGTCCTCCTGGTCTCCTCCTGCTGCCATGGAGGTCCAGGTGTGTGTGTGTGTGTGTGTGTGTGTGTGTGTGTGTGTGTGTGTGTGTGTGTGTGTGTGTGTGTGTGTGTGTGTGTGTGTGTGTGTGTGTGTGGTTCTCACCCGCCCCCTGCGTCTGTGGGCAGGTGAGGAGAGGGTGAGGAGAGGGTGAGGAGAGGGTGAGGAGAGGGTGAGGTGGTGGAGCCAGATGGAGCCAGATGGAAGATGTTGGGATGCAGAGCGGATAAGAAGAGCTGCCTGGGATGTGCTGTTTTTCTACCTGTTTAAATTTTAAAGAGGATTTATTCGGTTGCGCTGCCTCTTGAGGCTCTCGGAGATTTCAGCAGGATCGTATCTGTTTCAAGAACACAAGTTCAGTCATGGATTTTTCCCTGCCACCAGGAGGACGCGACAGATGTTCACCTCCATCTCTGGGGGTTGTGACTTGAAGCCTGGAGTCAAATGTGTTGGAGCAAAAGCTCTGCTACCTTCCTGATTTGATGCTAACAGGAGTCGAGTGGTTCCCCTCTCTGTGCACCTAAAACCACCTGGAGCTGCACCTGACCAGGGGGCGTTTGATGCGCTCCCCTCAGCGTGCCTGCCGGGTGGTGCTCTCGGTTGATTCGATGTTGCGTCGTCGCTCATTCAACGATAGTTCCATTTGCAGCTCCATGACTGTGACGTGCTGATTCCCTCTAAAGCTGTTTCTTCCTCTCCGACAGGGTGAAAAGGATCCTCTTCTCTTCCATCCCATCAGCGGTAAGTTCCCGTCTTTGTTCCGCTCTGCTCCGCTGCGTCTACGTCTGATTGGAACAACAGTTACGGTTTGTGCGACGCTGAAACGGTCGTGAGCGACGACGGAAGCATCGAACCACTGCCGGGTCTCCGTGAGCCGGGTCTCCTCTGAGCAGCTGACCCAAACCCTGCCCCCGTCCTGCCAGCACGGCGCCTCCGTCTCCCTGTCACTCACACATCCTTCACTCCATCTGGTTTCCATGGTGATGTGGTGGAGGGTGTTGAAAGGTCCCGACAGATGTTACACACCGAGACATGAGCACAAACACGTAAACACACATCTCGAGGCATGTAGACCACCGTGTGTGTGTGTGTGTGTGTGTGTGTGTGTGTGTGTGTGTGTGTGTGTGTGTGTGTGTGTGTGATCTCAGATTACACAGTCATTCGGGGGGGCTGAGGCTTGGTGCCAATCATGTGGATGTAAAAATAATCCTGACAGATTTATTTTTGTGCTGGAATGATGGACGATGTTTGCAGAAAGAATTAGGGAAATTGTTGCCCCTCGGTGATCTGGGGGGGCAGTAAATGACAGGCGGGCGGTGCCAGGCTTCCTGCAGAAGCTTTGGGCCTCGTTCTGTCCATGTCCACTTGGTCTTCTTCCCAGTCGAAGGCAGAGGTCACAGCAGGAGTAGAGTTCAGCCCCAGGGGGCATCAGGGGTCTGACTGGGGTAAATAAATAGTTGGGCAGCAATGTCCTCAACAGGATCATCCCGAGTCTTTGAAGCACGGACGCTCACCTGAGAAGTGTCCTCTCCCACTCCCTGATGAGGTGCAGGATGATGGACGGCACTGAGCCGTCCATCATCCTGCCCTTGGACACGTGTGTGTGTGTGTGTGTGTGTGTGAGCGTGAGTGCGTGTGTGTGTGTGTGTGAGTGCGTGCGTGCGTGTGTGTGTGTGTGTGTGCGTGAGTGCGTGTGCGTGTGTGTGTGTGTGTGTGTGTGTGGTCTGCAGCAACATGACACTGTTTGCTCGGAGCCCTCATCTTGTCACCAAAATCACCTTCAGCCACACAAATGTGTGTTTGCACAGCTTGGAAGCTGCATGAGGCACCTTCATGTCCCAGAGAAGATCTGGTCCCCAGGAGGCAGCAGCAACCTGCACACGCACACACACGCACACACACACTCACTCA
>JAPVLW010000017.1:832500-847500 GCA_027382335.1 Takifugu ocellatus | reverse complement strand
TGTTGTGGAGAGATGAGCTAATGCTAATAGTTTGATTGATGTGCCCCCCAGCAGCCCAGAGTCCCATCGTTTTTCATGCTGGTATCGATCTCTGACAACCTCGTTAGTGTCGGGGGGGCACGTGGGGGGGGGGGGGGGGGGGTCGGGGTTGGTTTCCCAGTATCAAACGTGCACACTTGAGCTACAGCATCACACACTTCATGGTAGAACGAGGCCGTTTAAAGGAGCAGGAACGGTTGATTCAGGACAGTTGGACCTTCTTCAGGGGGCCAGAGCACAGGGGTGTTCCACACGGGTGTGTTTCACACGTGTGTTTCACACAGGTGTTCCACACGGGTGTGTTCCACACAGGTGTGTTCCACACAGGTGTTCCACACAGGTGTGTTCCACACAGGTGTTCCACAGGATCTCCAGAGCTCCATCTCAGGCCTGCAGCTGCTGGTCCCACTGTTTGCTTTTCATTTATTGCAAGCTGTCCTCTAAAGTCAGCAGCAGCTTTTTCACAAGGAAACCAGGAAGTTCCCAGCCAAGACCCCCCCCCCCCCCCCCCAGGCACGAAGGCTATAAATAGCATTATTATCCAGAAATTTCCTTTCACACAGACTCCAGATTTACTGGCTGAGAAATGTTTCCTCCGCTTTTCTTACACATTTGAATAAGAATCATTCAGCTGTAAATGAATCAACATTTAACCTTCAGACTGCAGGGGGGGTGATGGTTGGGGGGGGGTTGATGGTGGGGGGTGGTGTGGTGGGGATGGGGGGGGGGGGGGGGGTGGTGTGGTGGGGATGGGGGGGGGTAGATTTACATCTAGAAGTCGAGCTTTCGTTGTCACATCACTGGTTTTACCTCAGGACATAGAAACCCTTTTATCTTCTCACCAGTGTGTGTGTGTGTGTGTGTGTGTGTGTGTGTGTGTGTGTGTGTGTGTGTGTGTGTGTGTGTGTGTGGGGCAGATTGGGAGATGTGAGGATCGATACGAAGCCGTCAGGAGGTCTGTTACTCCCAGAGAGGGAGGGAACAGGACACCCAGCAGAGAGGAGAGCGTAATAGAGAGAGGGGGATGAGTCAGTCGGAAGAGAAGGAAGCAGAGGGATGAAATCTAGAGGAGGACAATCTGCCCCCCCCCCCCCCCCCCCCGTCGTCTGTCACCCTGCACCTCCACAGGAATCAGCCAATCAGAACAGATTTACCTTCTTCTTCATCACCTCTTCTCTCCAACAGTGTCCAGCTGTTGGAGCCTTGATCACATGACCATCAGTGATCTGAACGATCTGCTTTAATGAGCAGTCGCCGCTCCCCGTTTCCCTCCTTTTACTCTTTTGAGGGTTTACTCTCCTCACTCAGTCCAGCCCCCCCCCGTTAATACCCTTGATTAAGTTTTACGAGAAAAAAAAGAACGCGAAAAATTAGCGGTAACAAACTGACAAGCTTGGAGATCTTGGTAGTATCTTGGAGATGGACCGGTAGATCCACCGATAGTACCTTGGTGATGGACCGGTAGATCCACCGATAGTACCTGGGGATGGACCGGTAGATCCACCGATGGTTCCTTGGAGATGGACCGGTAGATCCACCGATGGTTCCTTGGAGATGGACCGGTAGATCCACCGATAGTACCTGGGGATGGACCGGTAGATCCACCGATGGTTCCTTGGAGATGGACCGGTAGATCCACCGATGGTTCCTTGGAGATGGACCGGTAGATCCACCGATAGTACCTGTGGATGGACCGGTAGATCCACCGATAGTACCTGGGGATGGACCGGTAGATCCACCGATAGTACCGGTATGTGGGGATGTCTGTTGAGCAGCCCTGCTGGAGGGTGATGGAGAACTTGGTTCTCATAGCTGCAGAAGCTTTGCTGCATAATTCAACAAACATAAACAGCAGATGAGAAGAATCTGAAGCTGCCAGATGTGGAAGCTTTGACTTTATCCTATAATGAATATTTAAACTCCGGTGACCTCAGCCTGCTCACTATTGTAAATCATTTACTCTTCTGCTGCTATTTTTAGAGCTTTTTTCCTTACTTTCTGTCCTTTCTTCCTGTTTCACCTCTTTTTATCTTGTTTCTTCTTGTGCCAGGTTTGTTTTCCAGCCTCTGGCATCCCAGAATAATCAGATTCTTAAGTGGGAGGATATTTGTGAGTCCGACCGATGCAGAACAAAGCAGAGAACAGAAAAAACCCAAAGTGTGAAACTGGGTTTAATTACCTCCTCACAGGAGACGTCTGCCCCTGATGATTGGGTGTCTAATGAGCTCTGATAATGGTTCGATCCAAGGTGGGGGGTTAGATGAGGGACATCATCATCATTTTCATCACCACCATCATCATCATCATCATTTTCATCATTATCATCATCACCATCACCATCATCACCACCATCGTCATCATCATCATCATTATCACCATCATCATCACCATCATCACCACCATCATCACCATCATCACCACCATCATCATCACCACCATTTTCATCATTATCATCATCACCATCACCATCACCACCATTTTCATCATTATCATCATCACCATCACCATCATCACCATCATTATCATCGTCACCATCATCATCATCATGTGCTGGAGGTGGAGAATTTCTCTTCACTTTGGTTCTGTCCATCATCAATGTTGCTGGTTCTTGAAGAACGTCTCCAGACGTGTCATTAACCCTCCAGCTGCCATCAGGGCCTCCAGAGGAGCTCTGCAGAGTGCACGTTGAGGCAGCGCCGTGCACGCTCTCCTGTACGTCCACGTTGTGTTGAGTCCTCCAGATGTTCCCTGGTTCTGGGCTTCCTCACCACGCTTTGCTTCTGTCCAACCTGGAAACCTCCGGAGATTTTTAGCAACAACCGATTTGACGGTTGGAGGCAGAAGCTGCGACACACACACACACACACACACACACACACACACACACTGAGATTAAGGAAACAGCAGTGTGGGCAGGTCAGCCCCCCCCCCCCCCTTCTTGTGTGATCCAGTGGATCCCTTGATCAGCCATTAAGGGAACTTGATCTCTTTCTTCCTCAGCTCTCTTCCTCCATTCCTTCTTCCTCCTCTTTCTCCTCTTCTTCCTCCTCCTCCTCCTCCTCCTCCTCCTCCTCCAGCTTCTTGTTTTTGTTCCTGCTAATGTGGGAGTACAAATTTAGCAAAACTAATCTGATAAAAGTGGTAAAATCAGGTGTCAGTGGGGAGTTAAAAATGTAGAGAACGGAGCTTTAAATGGGTCTGGAACAGGATGTGAGCAGAATCCTGCTCAGAACAGGCAGACAGACAGACAGACAGACAGGCAGGCAGGCAGACAGACAGACAGACAGACAGACAGACAGGCAGGCAGGCAGACAGACAGACAGACAGACAGACAGGCAGACAGACAGACAGGCAGGCAGACAGGCAGACAGACAGACGGGCAGGCAGACAGGCAGGCAGGCAGACAGACGGGCAGGCAGACAGACGGGCAGGCAGACAGACAGACAGACAGACAGGCAGGCAGACAGACAGGCAGGCAGACAGACGGGCAGGCAGACAGGCAGACAGACAGGCAGGCAGATAGACAGGCAGATAGGCAGACAGACAGACAGGCAGACAGACAGACAGGCAGGCAGGCAGACAGACAGGCAGACAGACAGGCAGGCAGACAGACAGACAGACAGGCAGACAGGCGGGCAGGCAGACAGACGGGCAGGCAGACAGACAGGCAGACAGACAGGCAGACAGACAGGCAGACAGACAGGCAGGCAGACAGACAGGCAGGCAGACAGACGGGCAGGCAGACAGGCAGACAGACAGGCAGGCAGATAGACAGGCAGATAGGCAGGCAGACAGACAGACAGACAGACAGACAGACAGACAGACAGACAGACAGACAGACAGACAGACAGACAGACAGACATTCTCTTCTTCCTGCTGGACCAACACTGATCTGAGCCATGTGAGGCTCTCAGGTGAAACGTGTGTGTTGCAGGTGCTGATCTGTCTGTTTGTCAGTGCACATCTGAACTACTGATGCGTGTGTGTGTGTGTGTGTGTGTGCGTGCATGTGTGCGTGTGTGTGTGTGCGTGCGTGCGGTGGTGCTGCTGACATGTCTGATCGGACCTTGATGGAGCTGACGGCTCAGTTTCAAGGATGGAGGTCAACAGCTCAAGGAGGACTGGGGGGGGGGGGACCTGGGAGTCCGCCTGTGTTTGGAGGGTCCAAAAACGGCTCCCCCAGTCGCTTCTTCATCACCATGGTAACGCCTGCTCACCAGCACCTGTTCATACTCAGATTTTAGGGTTTTAGTACCTGCTGGTCATCGGCTCTTTGGGGGATTTTGAGGTCCTGAAGGAGGAGGGAAACCTGGCGACGGCTGATCATCATCATGAAGCCAAAGGCTCCAGTGGGTGCGCGGTCCTGCTGCTGGCTCCTCCCACCAGTTGCTACGGGAGACGTGTGACAGTGGAGCTGGTTAGGAGTGAGTGATGCTCGCTGCCCCCTCAGGAGCCATGAGGGGAAACAAGTGGTGCCGATCCAATCAGAAGCTGCCTGCTGGCATCTGACTCCAGGATCGACCATTAAAAGCACATTACGAGAAACGCAACATCTGGCGCAGCAGCGGAGCGAGCCCACGTCCCCCCGACAGGGGCGGGTGCAAGGTCGCGACTCCGGTTCAGGAGACTGAAGAAGTTTAACGCTGCTTCAGCAGGAAACATCTGCCAGCTTCTGCTGCTGTTGCTGGCTCATCATGCTGCCAACAGGCGCGTCACAGGAGCGCAGCAGCATTTCCACCACAGCCGTCAACACCAGGCAACACGCAGCCTGTTCTGGTGACCCAGGGAGCCAAAGCCCGGTTCTGAGTCTCACCTCTCCCCAGGGGGGCTGGCCTTGGGTGGCAGAGCAGCTAAGCTCCAGCTGCAGGTGAGCGGCAGAGACCAAGTTCGATCCCCACGTAGATGGAGAGATCTCTGGAACTGCAGCACAGAGCATCAGAACGCCGTTCTGGATCTTCCCTCCCAGCATGAACGACCTCCTGTTGGTTTAAACGGGAACGTTCATCTTCTCGCCTCCCCTGAAGAGACGCCACCGCGCAGTCAGACCTGGCTCCAACGACCCACGAGTTCCACTCCGAAGGTGAATTCCTCAGCTCCGTTTCCAGCAAAGGGAATAAAAAAGTGGATAATTCCAGATTCCGCCCCAAAAGTGAGCGGAGTTTCTGAAGCAGCGTGTAAAAATAGAAGCAGGAGTCATTTGTTGTAGAAGAAAAGGAGTTTGGAGCGTTGGGAAACTGTCATCGGAGAAGAGCAACAGATCCGCGCCTCATTATTAAACTGCCATTTCCATCTGGTCGCGTCCCAGAATTGGAGCTGCTGCCACTCGTGTCTCATGTGGAGGTGGAAGGAAGTGACAAGTCGCTCCCTCGGAGCTGGAAGTGTTGTGACTTCTGGGTGAGTGACGGTCGATCCGCTCCGAGCCGGATCAGGACCAGCGTTGGGGGTGATGAAACCTTCTGAAACAAACGTCTTCATGTTGTCAGAGAGACTCCGAGGAACTCAGCAGAACCTCTGCTGCTCGACACTAATCTTCCGTCCGGACTGTTGGTTTTAGTTTTCACATTAAATTTGGTTCGGTCGTCCATTAACGTCGTCTGACAGGAAAAAGAATCTGATTTTCTCGCATTGACACTGCCAAGATCTTATCGACAGCTTGCAGTTGAGCCTTCCAGGGGTCTTCATCAGAAGCAGCTGTGCTCTGTCAGAAAAATAATAAAAAACCAAGAGGCTAAGCTAAAGGCGTCTGTGCCAGACAGCGCTGGATTAGCTGTACTGTCCGTTCATATTTCTGAGATTTTCTACTCAGAACTTTGGGTTGGATCCAGATTCTGGGTCTTCCTAACCCACAGTAGCTGGTCCCAGTGCTGGTTCCTGGTTCTTCTGTTTTCATCATCAAACGCCGACTTGTTGCAGGAGAAGTTGGGATTGTTCAGTGTTCCACCTGTAGTGTCAAAGTTCTGGTCTTTTCGGTGGAAACCAGGACGCAACTCCTCAGACCAGGGGCCGGTTCTGGAGGAGACCTCCTCCGGGGTCCTCCAGACCGTCTGCTTCAGGGTTCCTGCAGATGGAAACAGTTGTTCTCACTTTGGTTCTGGATGTTTTCAATCAGACGTCATCTGTCAGGTGAAACAAAGATGTTTAATCAGTCCTCATCACACACACACACACACACGCAGACACACACGCACACGCACACACACACACACACACACACACACACACACACATGCACACGCAGACACACACACACACATGCACACGCAGTTCACCTGTGTGAGCTGAACTTGAGTTAGCAGCTGATTACTTTGGCACAGTGGTTTTCTTCCTGAAGGGGGGTTGTGTGTGTGTGTGTGTGTGTGTGTGTGTGTGTGTGTGGGGGGGGGGGGGGGGGGTTAATCTCAGGAGCTCCTCCTACATTTATGCTGTTCTCGGCTGCTGAC
Source organism: Takifugu ocellatus (assembly GCA_027382335.1). NCBI lineage: Eukaryota > Metazoa > Chordata > Actinopteri > Tetraodontiformes > Tetraodontidae > Takifugu > Takifugu ocellatus. The sequence goes on along the minus strand of JAPVLW010000017.1, from coordinate 841,021 downwards.
CCTCCTAACACACACACACTGTCTGTCGACACCTTTGTGCTCCTCCGTGTTCATCTTTGCTGGTCTTTGCTGGTCTTTGCTGGTCTTTGCTGGTCTTTGCTGGTCTTTGTGTCCCCCCCTCACAGTCCCTCCCTCTGCTCCTCCCTGTCTCCTTCCACCCCCCCAGCATCCGTCTCCCCCTCGCCTGTTTCATTAAGTTCATTAAGTTATTCACTGAGTGTCAGTGTCTCCCTCACTTTGTCTCTCTCCCTCTCACAGCTCATCCCTGCTTCTTCATATCTCACCCGTCTGTCTCTTCCTCCACCTGTTTTTCTTCTTCTTCTTCTTTTCCTCTTCCTCTCACAGATTAATGAAAGGCTGGTGTTGGGCTAATCCCTCGGACATGTCCTCACAGCCCCTTTGTTGTTCCGCTCTGACAAATGCCTGTTTCACTCCACAGCACTGCAGCCTCTTATCTCTCTCACACACACACACACACACACACACACACACACACACACACACACACACACACACACACACACACTCCCATCCTTCCCCATGAAACATATCTGGTACCCTTTGGGGGCCTGAACTCTCGGTTCTTCAGGAGTGCTCCGGTCAGGAATGTGGGACCGTTGGTCACCTGTGCTGGAACAGTCCAGGTGTGAAAGTGGCCCACCTGCATGTTTGGCACTCAATAAAACACAAATCCACACAGACCCAGAACTGTTGAGCAGAAGGTCCCATCAAGCAGGTCCGGATGGGCACATTTGAAAGGTTTCAGCAGCAGCAGCAGCAGCTTTTATGGCTGGGGGGGGGCGGGGGACGGGGGGCGGGGGGCACTGAAGGGCCTGGAGTTGCACAGAGACTCCCGCTTCAAGCACGAGCTCAGTTCTCTTCTTCTCCTTCTTCCCGAGGCCCCGGGGAGCAGCGAGGTCACGGCGCGGCCGCCATAAACGTTTGCTTAAATTAGGCCGTGTGTCCGAGGCCGACAGTAAATCTGAGCGCTCAGGAGCATCGAGCCACCTTCCTCTAGTCCGACCCTCCACACGACCGTGCGTTCATCATCACGCACGGCCCTGATGTCGTGGAAGGAGGTCGACCCTGGGACGGCGGCGTCCTGGCAGGTCAGACGGTGACCTGGTCGCCGTCGGCCACGTTAATGGGCGGCGCTGCCAGCTGGGAGGATGAATGTTGCCCTTACACAAACAATCGGCCGCGCACGTGCGTGATATCGATCTGCTCGCCACGGCCGCACGTGTCTCGGAGTTCTAGACGCGTTGGTGTCTGTTGCTCAACGGGCCATGACGCAACGCCACCAAACGCCAGCGTGTGTTTATGGGCTCGCCGTGCGAAGAGTCGGAGCACGTGCACAAGTGTGGCGCCGCCTGCTGCAGGGACCCCAGAACGAGCAGGAATCCTGGGAGACCAGCACGTGCACGTGCACGTGCACCGTAAACATACACTAACCCTTTCAACTCATGCCTGCTGCCGGACTGCACACACACGCACACACACACACACACACACACACACACACACAGCCTGTTTACAGCTAAGACCAGAAGAGGTTTTGCTCCAGAAACCAAAGATCACGTCTGCATGTGAATCCGTGCCCGTCGTTTACTCGAGCGTATGACAGAAATAAACACGTCTGACAGAAATAAACACGTCTGAAACAAACGGGCTGGTGGGGGCTGTGGGGGCTGTGGGGGGAACCAAGCAGCAGTTCAGCTGCATCAGGCAGTATTTCCACTGGGTGTTGGGCTTCAGCTGATCCAGAGCGAAGGTGGTTGAGTCTCTAAAGGTCTCATCCCCAGCCTGAGCTCAGCAGGGGGCAGTCCCCCCCCCCCCGACCTGGAGGCTGCGTTCTGCTGCTGGAGCACCTGAAGGTGTCAGGAAGCACCTTGTGAGGAGCACCTGCTCCACAGATGAAGACGTGAAGACTCCGCACGTCCCTCTAGGCTTTTGTCCTTCAGATGTGCTCGCGGACCAAAAAAAGCCCTGACACCTCCTCACTTTTAAAAGTTGATTACACGCAGCACATTTTGAGAAACGGCGACAAGCGCAGCCTCTTGTCAGCATCAATAATGTTTACGGCGCTGCCCCAGATCCTCCAGCGCTGCAAAATGATCCACTTTAGGTAATGGTTTCCTTTCCAAGACGGGATAGAAAACATCCTGGGATTAAGGCGGTAATTAGTCACGGCCTTCTGTATTTACGCACCCTGGATGTGGAATATCTGAGCGGCACATCGCTTCTTTTGTTTCGCTCCTCACTTGTTCTCACTGGGAACGTTGAAGAGCCATTTTTCAAACCTCTGATTCTCTCATGTGGGAAGTCAAACATGTACAAGTCAGCCAAAGGTGAAATCCAGACCCGCCAAGGGGGATTTTTGGCTTATGAGGTCTCAGGCGAGACTCCTCTGATTCATAAAGGCGGAGAAGGAGCGTCTGCGAGTGTGTGCGAGGGAACCGAGGCGCTTCGAACGCTCTCTTCTGTTGGGGCCTCCAACAATCCATCTGGTTTCTCTACATCTCTCTGCTCCTCAGTCGATCAAACACGGAGCCTCAAACTCTGACGCTCCGAGACAGGCGTCCAGGATTCAGCTGATCAAACATTTGTATCTCATCGTGACTTAATATCACTTTTGTTAAGTTTTATTAAGTTTGTGAAAGCAAACAAACTGGTTCCGCGTTCCGTCTGTCCACTTCAGGACTTTCCGTGTTGTTGGTTCCAGCCCAGCTTTGGAGGCTCGGACGGTCGGAAGCTGCTTTTGGTGGCCGAGGAACCGTCAACCTGAAACAGGAAGTCGGCTCCCACAACGTTGGTGAACTCCTGATGAGGGCCCAGCATCCACCTGGATAAGGTGGACCCGGGTCCGGTGGGAGGCGGACGCTCTTCAGAGGAGGGAAAGGGGAGGAGATGAGGGGAGATGGAGTCCCCGCCTCTTTTGGCATCCTCCTCTCCAGCTTCCTGTCTAATCCCATCGAAGCTGCCATGAAATCGGCCGTCCTGCTTCTTCGCCTCTTGCAGAGAGAATAACGGAGGAGTCGCGGTGTTAATCCGCCCGCAGGCCAGCGTGCTCGGGGATTTGGAACGATCCCTCGCTGCGAAGCAGGAGGTGCAGAAGGAGGTGCACATGTATGAGTGGTGGCTGCGGAAAACGGCTCCCTCTGCCTCCCCCGCTGTGATGATACGGCCATTCAGTCCATTTCCTCTCCTTGGGTTTCTGTCCGTCTTTCCGTCTCATTCGGCTCCGCCCCTCCCGCGACACCCATTCGTTCCTTCCCATTTTTTTCCTCAGCAGCTTGGTTAATACCCCTCAATCTCCATCCAGACTGGGAGCCAAATTAAATCCCCCAGCAAAGCTATGAACTTGGTTACAGCTGCCAATTTCACAAAGAGAGACATCCAAAAGAGTGGAGATACGGCACTTAGCAACGTATCAGTCAGGAGGCCTTCAAATGGGATTAGCAGCTTTTCTGCTCACAGATTCATAACAATTACACCTCTAATTTCTCATTTCATTTACATTGGTTTTAATTGAGGCGTTAGATGAGACGCAGATATGACACAAGGAAGCCAAATAATTAGCAGCGTTTTCAAGATGCGTGTTGCATCTTATAGACATGCCCTTAGCGCAGGTGCTCGGCCCAGTGCATGCTGGGACGGCTTCCAGCTCCTAGCAAGGCTGATGTGTTCAGAATGTAGATGTAGAAATGCGGAGATGGTCAGAAGGAGCTTCTGCGGACAGACCAAAACGATTCATTCAAGACGTGAGAAGACTCAACTGGAGTTTGGGCTGGGTTATGGATGAGGAAGCAGGGTCGAGATTAGCGATTAGCTTCTCTGGAGCTTCAGAGGACGCCTGAATTTAAAACGAGGAGACCAGATGAATCACCTGAAGGTGCCTGGTATCCATCTTCATGCTGCGGGGACAGAGAGCGTCTGCAGGCTGAAATGGAGCTGGTTAACGAGCGCTCGCTCAGCACAGATTCAACTTGTCACTTTGACCCAGAATAATGTCGGCGATCGAAGAAGCTGCGAACGCACCTGACTGATAAACAGCAGCTGCAGCAAACAGTCTTCATCCCGGTCTCCTCAAACCTGCGGCTGGTTCAGAGGCTGACGCCAGATTCCAGGATTGAACGGGATTGAGATTCCAGTTGGGTCCTAATTAAGTGAACGGCATTAGCATCATTTAGCCCGTTTGCTACTCTCCTGCAGAAGCTAACTGACCTTGCAGAGGGGAACGTCCGATCAATTGTTCCACCTCGGATCTGATCATTATTATCAGCCATCTGCTTCAGGCTCCCCTGGTGAGCGGCGTTAGCGTTCCTCAGCTTCTCTCTGATGCTTTAGAGACGCATCGTCTCTGGTCTCAGCTGCTCCCGTCTGTCACTTTCTCTTCCTTCACACTTCCGGCCTCATTCTGCACCTTCGCATTGGATTTAGTGTTGAGGGAGCGTCCGTTCTGCTGCGTGACCCTCATTACTGCTGCTGCTTCTCTGGAAAAATCTGAGTGAACTGATGCAGAAGGGTGTGTGTGTGCGTGTGTGTGTGTGTGTGTGTGAGGGGGGGGGTCTGGATGAATTGTGTTGCTGTAATTACGGTGAACAAACTGTTCATTTCCTCTCCATTTCGGTGAAATATCAGCTCTATTTTCTCTCATTCCGGGCTGTAAAATCTCTCCTGCACGATTTTGTTTTGCGGCATAAATATTCAAACTCGGCACTCGGATGGTGGATTTAAACGCACGCTTGAAGTGACACGTAGCAACAATATCACTGAGCTATGGCATCTATTATGCTGCCTTTATGGAGCACCTAAGCAGTTTTATCCATCTCTGAGAGGGTTTGGAGCCGAGACGTATGGAGATGTTTGTCTCTCACATTCCTAATGAGATGTAAAGGACTTGGATCCCAGTCAGGCAGCGGGAAAAGGACGGATCATAAGAGTTGGGAGAGACAGCCGAGGCGTCGCTTGTGTTCCTGCCACGGCCCGAGATTACAGATAAGTGCTGTATTTTCACAAAGACCCATTTGTTTTGATAAAGATTTATCCCGGAGCTCCAGAGGGAAGTGACGGGAGGCTGAGGAAAAGGAATCGACTGAAATGGAGTGTGAGGTGGCCTCTCGTTTAACACATCTCCTCTGGCCTCTCTCTTCCTCCTCTCCCATCTTTCATCTTTAGTTTCTCCTCCTCCGCTGCTGGATTCTTAATTTCCGAGCTTTGGGAATGTCCTGGACGTGCGGCAGGTCTCCAGGCCGAGGTCGTCTCTCACCAAACAGAGCTCACAGCAGATTGCTGAGTCATGTGACCATCTTGCTCTCACATGCTGACGAGCATCTGAAGCCGGTGTGGAGCATCATGTTTGGAGGCTCCGTCCCTGGAAGGTCGGAACGCCGTCCCGCCTCCAGCCGAGCGCGATGACATCATCGGTATTGACTGAGACCTCCCAATCCTGCGAGTCATGCAGGACGGCTGAAAGGAGGTCAGGAACAAATCCACCCTGATCCAGAAGCTAATGTCCTCCCTGCTGCTGAGTCGCTCCTTTGGACCCTGCAGGACAAACAGCACGTGCACGTGCACGAGCATTCACACCGCAGCTTGTTTACAGAGCCGAGAGGTTTCCACCGACGGAGGGAGAGCAGAAACACTCTCACCTTCAAATGTGCTCCGTTCCTCTCTAATCTCCCGCTGCCCCTTTAAAAAATTACCTTTCTGGAGGTTCCGGGATCAATAGATCACTCAGGCTGCAAATGTATTATCTTACAGGGGGGGGGGTGGATGGGGAGGAGGGGGGAGGGGTGGGAGGGTGGAGGAGTGGAGGAAGGGGTGGAAGGGGGGGGTGGAGGGAGGAGTGGAGGAGTGAAGGGGTGGAGGGAGGGGTGGAGGGAGGAGTGGAGGGGTGGAGGAAGGAGTGGAGGAGTGGAGGGGTGGGTGGGGGGGGGGGGGGGTGGGGGGGTGGGGGTGGAGTCCAGAACAATGAAGCAGGTAAATTGATGGCTGAGTATTTTTAGGTTGTTGACTGCAGCTGATCCTCTTCCTCCATCAGAGGATGAAAGCTGAAGCTCTTGCTCAGATGAGTGCACGTGGGAGTGCACGTGGGAGTGCACGTGTCCTCAGCAGGCTCTCAGGGCCCAGGCTGGTTCCTGACCACGTCGTGCCACAACTGTTCACCTTTGCTGGTCTCAGGACCGAGAAGCTCTTCGGGGGCTGGATCAGGGAGGAGTCAGCTGGGTCAGGGAGGAGTCAGCTGGGTCAGGGAGGGGTCAGCTGGATCAGGGAGGAGTCAGCTGGGTCAGGGAGGGGTCAGCTGGGTCAGGGAGGGGTCCGGTTCAGTCCTGCTCTGGTACCAGGTTGTTGGTGGCTCCTCCCACCTCCTCCTCTGACCTTGATCTTGAATGTTCTCCACAGCCTGTTGAAGTTCAGGATCAACATATCTGAGTGATGGAGTGTGTGTGTGTGAGTGTGTGTGTGCGTGCGTGTGCGTGTGTGTGTGTGTGTGTGTGTGTGTGTGAGTGTGTGTGTGTGTGAGTGTGTGTGCGTGTGCGTGCGCGTGTGTGTGTGTGTGTGCGTGTGCGTGCGCGTGTGTGTGTGTGTGTGCGTGTGTGTGTGTGTGTGTAGGTGAGTGTGTGTGTGTGTGAGTGTGTGTGTGCGTGCGCGTGCGCGCGCGTGTGAGTGTGCGTGCGCGCGTGTGTGTGTGCGTGTGCGTGTGTGTGAGTGTGTGTGCGTGCGCGTGCGCGCGCGCGCGCGTGTGTGTGCGTGTGCGTGTGTGTGAGTGTGTGTGCGTGCGCGTGCGCGCGCGCGCGTGTGTGTGTGCGTGTGCGTGAGTGTGTGTGCGTGCGCGTGCGCGCGCGCGCGTGTGTGTGTGTGTGTGCTTCTTCCTCTTCTCTCCTTTAGTTCACAGCTAATTTGCAGCTTTTTATTGTGAGAAGAAAAGCAAACGGTGAAATTGTTCACGACAAACGTCAGACGACTTTTATTCCCTTTTCCGTTCAGTCGTTTCAAGCTTGTGTTTTGTTTCTTCTTATTTTGTTTCTTCTTATTTTGGGAACGAGCGCCCGTCGAGCCGTTGCTCGTTTGCTGCCAGTCACATTTGCTAAACTGGGACTTTCTTTGGAGCACAAATCCACGCTAATAGAATTATAGCGTTAATCTTTCTTTATTTTTGTTTTAATGGAATGCAAACGGTCGGAGCTGCTGCCAGCTCCTAATTAACTGCATCCACGAGCAGCAGCTTCCAGACGGCACAAGGAGGCGGACGGCGACTGTTGTCACCCGGGTGGATTACAGCGCCGCTCCGTCTTTTCCAGGGATTATTTGTTGGACAGAATGAGTCTTCAAATTACCAGTGAGGAGCTCATTTAAGGCTTTAGCATGAACTTTGTTATGTCAAATAGAAGAGTCGTGCATGTGAATACCACCAGGAAGTTGGGATGTTTGAAGAGGCTCTCGCCACGTGGATGCTAACTGTGTTAGCGTAGCACAAGCTGTGCGCAGATTTATCCGTCCCTCGGGAGCGCTGCTGCTGGCGGCGCTGTCATCAGCCGGCGCGCTCCGCTGGCAGCCGCCATTTTTGGACTGACAGATGTTGGCGCGTGTTGGGTTGATGACACAGCGTCCAGCGTCGTTCACATATTTTAGAATCAATTAAAGACGTTAGCGGCCGGATTTGAGGGTGATTTAAAGCAGCTGCTTCATGACATCCAGCACAAACAGCGACGTGTAAACAGGGGCCATTAGGCAGCGCCGGGGGGTTCTGGGGGGTTCTGGGGGGTTCTGGGGGGCTGCTTACATGAACACACATCTGCTGGAGATCATATCTACACACCCTGAAGAGCATTTACTCACACAGCATGATGGGAGGAGATGAGCGCCACCTGCTGGGTGGCTGCAGGCTGTTGAATGAGAGGGAACCTTCCGGAAAAGAAGGAAAGGTCACGCGTGTCTTCAGGCACTTCCTGTGACGCTGGTCGGGGCTCCGCCGGGTTCAGGCACTTCCTGTGACGCTGGTCGGGGCTCCGCCGGGTTCAGGCACTTCCTGTGACGCTGGTCGGGGCTCCGCCGGGTTCAGGCACTTCCTGTGACGCTGCTCAGGGCTCCGCCGGGTTCAGGCACTTCCTGTGATGCTGGTCGGGGCTCCGCCGGGTTCAGGCACTTCCTGTGACGCTGGTCGGGGCTCCGCCGGGTTCAGGCACTTCCTGTGACGCTGGTCGGGGCTCCGCCGGGTTCAGGCACTTCCTGTGACGCTGGTCGGGGCTCCGCTGGTGTTCCTTCCTGGTGTTCCTGAGGAATGACTGGTTCTTCCTCCCTCTTTTCCTCATCCTCACGCTGTGCCTGCAGGGTTGCCTGTAGGGGGCGCTGTCCGCCCCACACTGACCCGTGAGCACGTTTCAGTCTGTTGTCGGAGCAGAGCACGAATCCAGGCTGCGTGCTGGAAACGCTGGTTTCCTCCGGGATCTTCTGGTCCAGCTCAGGAGGTCTCGGAGACCGTCGTCATTCAGAGCAGCACCTTCGCATTCAGGCCAAG
>JAPVLW010000017.1:827500-830000 GCA_027382335.1 Takifugu ocellatus | reverse complement strand
GCTGTGTTTTTTTAGCTTTGATGCACTTATGGAGGTCAGAGGTGAGGGGGCAGGAGGTAACACACTGTTTTTCCAGAGATTTCCAGCCACCTAAATCTGTTGCTACCCACACAAGCAGGTCCAGATGTTTGGGTGGAGACAAAAACACTCTCACACACACATTCACACACGCACACACACGCAGTCACGCTCAGATGCTGAAACATAAGCCGCCGTGATGGCTGCTCACACGTGCACAGGAGGAGGCGGAGCCGCGGATCGGGGCGTCGCCCAGGTGGGTGAGGGCGGGAAGCGTCCGCGGGCTGCCCCTGCACAGCTGGAGACCAGGTTCCAGCGGGGAGCGCGCATGTGATCAGTAGCTGAATTCATCGCTCGCTGATCATGCCTGTCACACGTGCACGTGCGCCTGCTCTCCGTTCCTGATGGGAGCTGTTTTTAGGCTGTGAGAAAGGCCGCAGTCATCCGGCGCTCCAGCCCTCGCGGCAAATGCCAGGGCTGCGCGTGCGCGTGCGCGTGCGCGTGCGCGTGCACACTTGCTGTCATGTTCCCGCCTGACACCGCAGAGATTCTGCTGAGTGCCTGTCTTCAGGTGCAGCTGAGCATTATGGGAAACAGGAAGTCAGGTTCTTGACCCCAGAGGTGAAGTGGCAGCACTCGTGGTGTGAGGAGCGTGACCTCCTGACCTGGGTGACCCCCTGACCTGGGTGAGCTGCTGCCGCCGCCCGGGGTCGCTGCACGTGGACACCCGTCGACATTTGGGCTGATTCATGCAGCGATCCGATGCGGACCGACGAGTTTGTCACCGCTGAGTTTGAAAGATGATTCCCTTCATTTGTGGAGCTTCAGAGCTTCCTGTTGATCCGTGAACGCTCCAGAGGAGCAGTCTGAACATCAGGGTGTGTCCTCCGATGTGTCCTCTGATGTGTCCTCTGGGGACACAGGCTGCATTCTCCCGGGGGGACGGCTCAGGAAGGGAACGCAGTCTATTCCCGTCCACGTCTTCAAACGTCTGAGTGGGCTCAGCTGCTCCGGCCTCTGGAGAGGAGGTTCTGACCCGAGGCCCGTTGGTCGCTGCTGGTGGAAGTCTCACATGGGTAGGGAGGACAAAGCTGTCCCCCGGGTGGACATCGGGGTCCCGCAGGAACGTTTTGAAGAACATTCCCACACATTCCACTCTGTCAGTCTCAGCTGTCATGAAGGTCATGATGGAACGTGATCTCCACGTTCACCTGCTGACGTGAGGACAGGTGAGGGGTGGACTTCAGCTCCGGATGGTGTTTCCTCAGCAGACACGTTCCCAGTCAGCGGCAACATTCCTGCTCCACCAGGAGGACGATCCCACGCTCCAACACGGCCCCGAGGTCCCCATCACAGCGTGTGCTCCTCGGTCATCCAGGCTTCCTGGTTCTTCTGGACCATCTCAGACAGAGAAGATAGATGTGCTCCTGAAGGATGCCCCCCCCCCCCAGCAGCCGCCCTGCTCCACCACCCTCACTTTCCAATTTAAATGCAAATGTTCCCCAAATCAGACTCCACAAAGAGGCAGAAAAATCATTTGACGCTGTGATGAATTATATATTTTAATTAGGCCGGAAGAAAGAATCCTGCCGATTCAGCCACGGCCACTCAAAGGATGGATAAATAAACAAGGGTGGCAGGAAGTTGGGGATGAACGGAGGAGGGAGAACGGAGGAGGGAGGGATGGAGGGAGGGAGGGGTGATGGAGGGGTGACGGAGGGATGATGGAGGGATGATGGAAGGATGACAGAGGGATGACGGAGGGATGACGGAGGGATGATGGAGGGATGATGGAGGGATGACGGAGGGATGACGGAGGGGTGATGGAGGAATGTCAGAGGGATGATGGAGGGATGGTGGAGGGATGGTGGAGGGATGATGGAGGGATGATGGAGGGATGACAGAGGGATGATCACCACATCCTCTCCTTCAAATCTGTATTATTTGCTGCTTGATGGGTTAAAGACCTCCATGGTTGCTCCCTGCATCTCATGCACACACGTGCACACACACGTGCACACACACATGCACAAGCGTGCACAGATTTTGGAGTTTGATGAGCAAAGCAGCACTTGAAGGTGGTGATTGTGACGCTCTGACAGAGATGCAGTTTTAATTTCACCCCCCGTCACTCTGGAGTATCTGGAGAAGGAAAACATCTGAGCTGCCACTCACACACACGCTCACACACACACGCTCACACACACTCACACACTCACACACACACACACGCTCACACACACACACACACACTCACACACTCACACTCACACACACACTCACACACACACACACACACTCACACACACTAATACATACACACACACACACACACTAATACATACACACTCACACACACACTCCATCATTGATCCTGAGTGGGTGCTGTGTCTGCAGCCTGCCACCAGGGGACGACGCCTGGATATTCAGGTCCGTGTGTGTTGATCACCGATATTGATCCCGATGCTCGTTTCTCCTCGGT
>JAPVLW010000017.1:820000-822500 GCA_027382335.1 Takifugu ocellatus | reverse complement strand
TCTCCCCTCCCTCTCTCCCTCTCTCTCCTCTCTCTCTCCCCCTCCCTCCCTCTCTCCCCTCCCTCTCTCCTCTCTCTCCCCTCTCTCCTCTCTCTCCTCCCTCCCTCTCTCTCCCCTCCCTCCCTCTCTCTCCCCTCTCTCTCCTCTCTCCCTCTCTCCCTCTCTCCCTCCCTCTCTCTCTTCCCTCCCTCTCTCCCTCTCTCTCCTCACTCCCTCTCTCCTCTCTCTCTCCCCCTCCCTCCCTCTCTCCCCTCCCTCTCTCCTCTCTCTCTCCCCTCTCTCCTCTCTCCCCTCCCTCTCTCCTCTCTCTCCCCTCTCTCCTCTCTCCTCCCTCCCTCTCTCTCCCCTCTCTCTCCTCCCTCCCTCTCTCTCCCCTCCCTCCCTCCCTCCCTCACTCCCTCTCTCCCCTCTCTCCTCTCTCTCCTCCCTCCCTCTCTCTCCCCTCCCTTCCTCTCTCCCTCTCTCCCTCCCTCTCTCCCTCTCTCTCCTCACTCCCTCTCTCCCTCTCTCCCTCTCTCTCCCTCCCTCTCTCTCTCTCCTCCCTCCCTCTCTCCCTCTCTCCCTCTCTCCCCTCTCTCCTCTCTCCCCTCTCTCCTCTCTCTCCTCCCTCCCTCTCTCCCCCCCCCCCCCCACACACACACTTCCTGTTGAATCTGCCTCTCCCTCTGTGTTACCCCTCTGCAGCTGTGCGTCTGTGTGGGCGTGTCCACAGACGTCACATTCCTCACCTGTGACATCATGTTGTTGTCTCAGTAAACACTTGTTGTGCTTCCGTGTGGACAGAAGCTGCAGGCGGCGCCGTCGTCCATCTGCGCTCACCTCTGTCACCTTCCTGTTACGTCCATTCACCTGTACACTCCGGCGTACAGGTGAATGGACTCTGCTCAGTGTTACTGCCGGCGCGTTAGCATGGACGGGCCTCAGAGGGGGACACACCGCCCCCTGGAGGTCAAACAAGAGGTCAAACTAAATGAGATGAACATCAGAACACAGATGTAGTTCAGGCAGCGATCGACTTGGTTATTGATCGTTTGGCCGACGCCCTTCTAGGACCAGCGGGACGGATCCAGACCCAATTAGCTGCTTCACCTCCTCCATCAATCCATTCCTTTCCATACATTTCCAGTCTTCTAATCAGCTGGAGTGGAGGATTCTGCTCTGGATGACATCATCTTACTGATGATGATGATCTGGGACTGCATCACCATCACCATCACCATCATCATCATCATCATCATCATCATCATCATCATCATCGGCTCACATATATTCTCATTTTTTCTATAAATGAAAACTTGATGGATCAGAATGTTGTGATTGGTCGTATGGATGCAGGATTCCCGACTGTCTGATAACATCAGGCTGGTGATGGAGCCTGCCAGCCAATCACAGGCCTCCATGTTGAGTTATGGACTGGTGTGTGTGCGTGTGTGTGTGCGTGTGCGTGTGCGTGTGTGTGTGTGCGTGCGTGTGTGCGTGTGCGTGTGTGTGTGTGTGTGTGTGTGTCCTGTCCAGCTCCTCTGGTTTGTGATTTTTTAAAGGATTCCCAGGAACACTTTAATCAAGGTTCTGCTGTTAAAAACACTCACTGATTTCCAGCTCTGCAGATTCCTCCAGACTCTGAATCATGTTGACTGCTAAGCTAACTCAGCTAGGTTAGCGTTACTAAATCTGTCATCATGCTGTAAATTTGTACCTTCGCACAGATTAAAACATCGATAAAAATCTTGTTTTACTCTCCAACGTGTAGCCTGTAGCCTGTAGCCTGTGGTCTGTAGCCTGTGGTTTGTAGCCTTTAGTCTGTATCATGTAGTCTGTTGCCTGTGGTCTGTAGCCTGTAGCCTCAGTTGATTACTCATCCATTAATGACTCACACACACTCACATACACTCACACACACACACTCACACACACTGTGATGGTCGCTGTCATCCAGCTCTTCGCGTTTTCTCTCCACAGTTACAGAAGAAATCAAAGATCTTCCTCCTCATTTTTGTCTTTCTGAGCAGGTTGAATTTGAGATCTTCTCGTGTTTTGGTTTTTAAAAGCTGCTAAAGGGTTTTAGCCTCCTTTAGCTTCTGCGGCAGCATCTCTCAGCTCTGTGCCGGCGTCTCCGTGTGCCGACCATCGCTGCCTGATTCAATCTCCCCGTTTCTGCGACTGTTTCAGCCGAAGCAGCGACACCGGAAATATCTGCAGATGATAAATGTGACCTTGCGAACGTCGCTGGATCACTGTGGATGATAGTTGATCCTCTGGCCAGCAGCGGCCGACTCGGGCTGAAGGGAAGATCAGCTTCAGTCCCCACCGAGCAGGAGCGCTTTGATCCCTTTGAAGGCTGGGCGATACATCGAGATTTTACGTGATCTCGGTGTGGAGCAACACCGGAGCTGCAGCGCAGTCGCTAGCGCCTCCATCCTCCTCTCCGCCACAGCCTGGCGGCAGCGCGCTCGTTCTCTCGAGGCTAGCAGGTCGGGTACACGATGACGGAGCCGGTTAG
>JAPVLW010000017.1:800000-815000 GCA_027382335.1 Takifugu ocellatus | reverse complement strand
CTCCGATCTGATTGGCCTCCTTAATGCTCTCTTTGTATTCCCGGGATGCTTTGATCTCCGGATCGTTCCCGTCGTTATTTCTAATCATGGTTGTTTCCTGCTGCATTCGTTAACCTGCAGCCTCTGATTGGAGGAGCAGCTCTTTTCTGCTGAGCATCACGTCTCACACCTTCACCTGTGGCCGGGCCGGGCCGGTCTCCCGTCCCGGTGGCGGCGCCAGTGCGGCGTGACGGATTGTTGACGTGTTGTTTGGATGACACAGGCACCTCGTCATGTCGGAGCTGCTGCCAGCTCCTCCCCCAGCTCCTCCCCCAGCGCTGAGCTCCTGGATGCTACGCACCGACCCCGCCCCCTCCGGCCCCGCCCCTCTGGCCCGGCCCCGCCCCCCACCAGCAGCTTTTATGGGCCGTGTTTGGGGGGGTGGATTTAATCATCTCCATCCACCTCTCTCCTAATTGGAGCTGTCGTAACTTCTTTACGGCAGCCATGACAGGTTTAGTTGCTGTCAGGAGTTTTCCAGTTCAAGGTCGGGAGTGTTTGCACAGCGCAGCCGGGGCGACGGCTGTAATTCCTGCAGATATCATCTTGGAACTGGGAATACTGTCATATATTACAGCTCATTAATTAAGGAGGCCGGCGCTGCTCATCCGTCCTCCTCTCATCTCTGCCTTTCCTCAGCTCCCACTTTCATCCACTTACAGCTGCCCACTCTGCCCCATCTCCCCCCCGCCCCCCCCCCCCGACCCCCGACCCCCCCGACGGCTCCTCCTCCTCCGGCTGCTTCTTCTCTGCATGTTTGGTTAAATAAACAAGGGATTAGCGCCGACCTTCAGCATCTGCTGCTGTGGGACGTCTCAGGGGGATCGTAGTCATGTCAGGAAACAACAGCATTAGCATTAGCGCTGGGGGGGGGGGTGAAGAGTCATCCTCATCCTCATCACTCTTCATCGTGGAGCTGCATCACACACACTCAGGAACACACACCTTTCTGCTGCTGAGCTGATGAAGAGCATCTTCTCTCTGAGAGGCTCAGCTACTTCTACGTACTTGGATCATCGCCGTAGATGGCGTTTCCATGGCAATCCAGCACCAGAAGATGCGTCTGGGATGTCAGACACTGGTGAACTCCAGGTGATGATGTCACCAAACCCACGAGGACGTCTCTGTCTTCTGCCAGGCTCCGACTTTGTTCCATGTCCACTCTCATCTTCTAAAATATTAACTGCCCCTCTCAACAACTGCCCCTCTGAACAACTGCCCCTTTCAACAACTGCCCCTCTGAACAACAGCCCTTCTCAACAACTGCCCCTCTGAACAACTGCCCCTCTGAACAACAGCCCTTCTCAACAACTGCCCTTCTCAACAACTGCCCCTCTCAAACTGCCCTTCTCAACAACTGCCCCTCTGAACAACTGCCCCTTTCAACAACTGCCCCTCTGAACAACAGCCCTTCTCAACAACTGCCCTTCTCAACAACTGCCCCTCTCAAACTGCCCCTCTCAACAACTGCCCCTCTCAAACTGCCCCTCTGAACAACTGCCCCTCTGAACAACGGCCCCTCTCAACAACTGCCCCTCTGAACAACTGCCCCTTTCAACAACTGCCCCTCTCAACAACTGCCCCTCTGAACAACTGCCCCTCTCAACAACTGCCCCTCTCAACAACTGCCCCTCTCAACAACTGCCCCTCTCAACAACTGCCCCTCTCAACAACCCTCCTCCCCCCTGAGCCTTTCCTTCATCTTTCTCCCCTCAACCTGCGTCAGCACTGAAAATGTGAAGTGTCAATTAACCCTGGAGCAGCTCCATCCAGGATCAGACACACACACGCACGCACTCACACACACGCACACACACACGCGCACGCACACACACACGCGCACGCACTCACACACACGCGCACACACACACGCGCACGCACTCACACACACGCACTCGCACACACACGCACACACACACGCGCACGCACTCACACAGACTCACATCCCTCATCCTCTTTAGCTAAATGACTCCATGTGACAGGAAGTGATGTGTGGACAGGAAGTGATGTGTGGACAGGAAGTGATGTGTGGACAGGAAGTGACCCAGTAGACGAGTCATCCAGCAATTAAAAACATCAATGCCTCACCTGGTCACAACTGTCAGCCACAGAAAGGATGTTGGTTCAGCAGTGATGACAGGAAACAGGAAGTGATTAGTTTGAATGTCAGGCTCATTCACATACACACTCACACACACACGCACACGCACACACACACACACACACACACACTCAACTGCCTCACATGAAAAGGAGAAACAGAAAGTGGAGAGAGAATTTTAATCTGTGTGAAAATGATCAGATGAAGTGATGAATTCATTCCAACATGTTTACAGAGGAAGTGTGTGTGTGTGTGTGTGTGCGTGTGTGCGTGTGTGTGTGTGCGTGTGTCTCAGCAGCTGTGTCCGTTTAAACTGTGCATGACCATGAAGGTGTCGGCAGCAGCAGATTATGTCACCTGGGAGCTCATCGGCGCTCCGTCACGTAAACCTGTTTGTAACACAGTTTATGACAGCGGCGTTCCGGCGGCGTTCCAGCAGCATTCCAGCAGTGTTCCGATGGCATGATCAGGCAGTAAAAATGATTAAAATGCAATGAATTACACCCTGACGACACAGGATGTACGAACACTTCACTACGCTGTGAATGTTGACATTCCAGGAACAGGAAGTCCTCATGATTCACAGATGTTCTTTAGCTCTGGGAACACGTGGGAACGCTGCTCCTCAGTCTGACGATATTTAACCTGAAAAATAAAGATGGATCAGCAGACGAGAGCGGCAGGAGGGGCCCCGTCCTGACCCCCCCAACATTCACACCTCTGACACGTTAAAAGGAAAAACCCGATATTGGAATGTCGATGTTCCGAACTCATGATCGGAATATTTCAAAACCCAGATTAAATCAAAGATTAAATGGGAAACCAGATGCAGAAACCTTCCAAAACTGAGGATTCTGATCACCTGTGATAGAAATATGGACACACACGTCAGTGAACGCACACTCAGCAAGAACAACACACAATCATAAACACACACACACGCACACACACACACACACACACACACACACACACACACACACACACACACCAACGTAACTGTTCTGGGTTGAGGAATCAGGATTCAGGCCCCCAGCTTCAATTTCATTTCACGCTGCTGTTCAGGATTTGGATGCTAACTTAGAGATGCCCCCTGCCACACACACACACACACACACGCACGCACGCGCACACACACACACACACACACACACACACACACACACACAGATGAGTGAAATCAGAGCGGCGGAGCCGCGCTGTCGCACATGTGAGCGTCAGAGCTCCTCTAAGACCTGCAGACGCGCTCACACAGCTGCGGCTGCTGATGGAACCTGATCTGATTCTCATTTGTAGGCGACATGGTGCCGCAGTGCTTTGCTACCTTTCTGAGGACATTTGGCTGATTAAGCGGTGTTTGTCTTTAGTAGCAGGAGAAGCTGGAGGAACCTGCCACGTTCACAGTCTCTTCCTTTTAAGCTATTTTCATTCTCGTTCGTACGCTAACGTCAGTTTTCTCTGTGGGGGCGACAGTCGACCCTGACGACGTGTTTAATGCCACTGCTCATCGTTTGTGGCTCTTTGGGACGCGGCTGAAGGTCGTTGAGTTCCGTTTCCTCGCGTTTCACCTTGAGGCCGCTCAGATGTGAGTTTAAACACAGCAGAGGTGGGAACAGCAGCAGCGCGGCGCTAATGTGCCACCGCGGCTAATGCACCGCCGCGGCTACATCGATGAGCGTGTGACGGGGCCGCAGGTGCGTCCACACTCAGCATGTTGGAAGAAGGAAGTCCAGCAGCGCCCATCAGCAGGACACCCTGGACACCCGGTTCTCCTGAACGTCCTCGCTGACTCTCGGCTAATGCTAATTTGACCTGAATTGATCCTTCTGGTTGATGGAGGCTGCAGAGCATGAAGATGACAAACTGAGCGGAGCCTCTGTGTTCCCAGAACCCCCCGTTGATTCTGTCCTCCTCCGGGCTTCCACTCCTCTCTTCCCTGTGGAGCTGCAGCTCCAGAACAGGAGCCCCCCCCCAACTGTTCCGCAGCTGTGTTTCCTCACTTCCTGTGTCCGTTCTGGGGACAGCAGCTGAACATCGTGGTCCTTCAGATGAGGCTTCACACACATCAAGAGATGTTCTAGAGCATGTTTCAGAACATCTCCGCCCTGTGTTTGGTCTCCTGCAGCAACTCCCCCCTGTGTGTGCGCTCGGTCGTCCTGTCGTGACCTCTGCGCCCTGCAGGTGACCTCACCACTGGGCGTGTCTCCTGGGCCACGCCCTGGAGCTGCGTCTGGATGTCTCCCACAGCTCTCATCTTCATTTTATCCAGCGCTCGTGTGAACGACCTCAGTCATCCAGGTCCGAGAACTCGTCCCTTCAGCTGGACGTCCTCCTTGGTTCACCCAGGAGGCTTCTTGGAAGAATTAGAAGAATTCTGTTCCGAATGTTATGGTGCACAGAGGGAACCGTGGAGCCCAGGGTGACAGTGATGGGAGGGCTGTTTGCTGGGAGAAGGTCCGGTGGGTTGAGGGTCAGTTGAGGGAGCAGGGTTGTGTTTCCCGATGTTGCTCAGACGGGATGCAGCTCAGGCCTCCTGCTGTCTGTTTCTCCGGAGTATTTAACCAGGAGTCTATCAGGGCAGAACCCTCCTGTCTTTGTGTTTATCTCATGATTTGAAAATAACTTATCTGATGTGTTGTCTGCAGGGGGGACGTGGGCCTGTTTATTCATGAGGGTCCCTGTCAGCCAGAATCAACATAAATCAGCAGGATAATGAGCAAAAAGAGCAAAGCGCGAGCTTTCGTGAAGGACATTAATGAGTGGTTCTCCTCTGCTTGGGAACAACAGTGTTCTAACCGGGCCTGTGTTCCAGCCACAGATCAATAGCACTTGAGCTGAATGTCATTATGGTTATTAGGCTGCTCGTCTGTATGCTGATGAGGACCAGGACATGATGCAGAGTGTTGTGGGAGCGAGCACCAGTGCTTCCTCTGCTGCTCCGGCGTCTTCCGTGCACGTGGTGCACGATGAGGGAGGAGAGGTCACATGGGTGAGCGTCCTCCTGCTCAGCACATCCATGACAACCTTCCAGATCCTTAAATCCTTCCTTCTGATGCCACTGGGGGCTGGTTTCTCTGTTGTAGAGGAGACGTTCGTCCCGTTGTGTCGAGCGCTCCCCGGCTTGCTCCGTTTTAACGTGCACATCTTGAACATGAAAGCAGACCAAACGAGTCCTGGGACGAGTGAGGAAGGAAAATGGGCTCGACTGTCAGAGCACATCTGACGTGAAAGTTCTGGAAACAAGGCCGTGGAGCGGCGGTATTAAAATTACATGACTGCGCCTCCTTGGATCACTCCTCTGCTGAAAGTAGTCCCTGCCTCATCGACTGTAGACTGATTGTTGCTT
The DNA here is from genome assembly GCA_027382335.1 of Takifugu ocellatus. Taxonomy (NCBI): domain Eukaryota; kingdom Metazoa; phylum Chordata; class Actinopteri; order Tetraodontiformes; family Tetraodontidae; genus Takifugu; species Takifugu ocellatus. The sequence continues at coordinate 809,514 of JAPVLW010000017.1, read as the reverse complement.
TTAAATCACTAATTCTGTCCTGGAAAATTCACTCATTTCACGTTTGTAAGCATGAAACTATGATTCATCAGCATGAACCCAGAAGCTCTGTGACCTCACTGTTCTAAACTGCTGCCGATCGTCAGTGAACGGCGTGTTTTGTTTTTACCTGCCCTGTTGTGCCAGGGTGCTGCCCCCTACAGGCGAGGACAGGGACTGCATCACGTAAAAAGTCTTTTCTCCTTTCATCTCGTTCTTTTCGGCTCTGGTGTAAAGACGAGGGGCAGCAGTGGCATAATCATCAAAGCTGACATCAAAGTGCAGCATTTTTCCCAAGATGGAAATAACTTTATGTAAATAAAGTCACAATCACTTCAGAGCAGCCTGACGGAGAACATCAAAGCAACATTTGTTGCTCTGCACATGCAAATGAAGGAGCAGCGTTTGGACTCAGGGAGGATTGTGGGAGATGATGGGATGGACAGGAAGAGGGAGAGAAAGAAAGACCCGGAGTGCTCGTGTGGCCCGGGTCTGGCTGTGACAAACAGAAATAAAAGCCAGTTGACGTTTGTATCGGCCTGTTTCTCGTCACACACAGATGGAGCCTGGACAAGCGTCCAGCGGGGGACATGTCTCCTAGCATAGCATAGCACGGGCGTGGCTCAGTCAAGGGATCAATACGTGATTGTTCTTCCTCCTCCTTCCCTTGATCCTCGCTGCTGAATCATAAATCCTGGAGGAGTCCTGGGGGACTTGTAAAGGGCGCAGGGCTGCTAACCCGCTGTCCTGGCTGACCCCCTCATTACCCCCCTAAGACCCAAAGCCTCCTCCCTGGGGGGTACTGTTCGTTACGGCCTCACTCAAGTGTCGGTGGTGCGTTCAGGGACACCAGGAAAAGGGCAACAAGTTCAGCTCACTTTCATCTGCAATCTTCTGCTTCCTTGTTTCTCTGCTCAACATCTCAGATGTAAAGTTTGAATCTCAGCTTCACACAACAACCGTTTCACACGCGTCCTCTTCGTCTCTCCTCTGTAGCGGCTCGGAACCAGTATGAGCGGATGGGCGGCGACGTCACCATGCAGTGCGGCTCCCTGGACGACGACGCGTCGGTGTCGTGGAAGGTGAACGGGACGGACGTGAAGGCCCAGCACCGCCTGGAGGGGCCCCGGCTCATCCTGACCGAAGTGTACCTGAGCCACAACGGGCTGTACAGCTGCTTCCAGAACCCCCACGGAGAGAGACGCGACACCATCTACCTGCACATCGGCAGTGAGTGACGCCGCGTTCGCCTCCGCGAGTGTCGATGTGAATGCTGACTCGGCACAAATCAGCAGAAAAGCTGAAGCTCATGTGACTCTTCCTGCGGTCATGTGACGCTTCCTGTGGTCATGTGACGCTTCCTGCGGGCATGTGACTCTTCCTGCGGTCATGTGACTCTTCCTGCGGTCATGTGACGCTTCCTGCGGTCATGTGACTCTTCCTGTGGTCATGTGATTGAGCCGAAACAGGCTAATTGATGTGGCCACTTATAATACTGGAGCGAGTGTGTCGTTGAACTGTTAAATGCAAATCTAAAAATGAAATTGTGGCCCGTACAGCAGAGACCTGCTGCCAGGCTGTAATGAGTGGCACTGACATTTGCGCCCCCCCCCCCCCTTCGTTACGACGGCGCATTATAATAATAACACAAAAGCTGAATGGGTGTCAGTTTAACGGAGTGTCGGGGGCTTTGTGAGCTGGCAGCGGCCTCCTCTGAGATCCGTTATGGGCTGGTGACAGTTTTATACACTGCGCCTGTGCTCGGTAATAATGGCGTCCAGGCAGGGCGACGCTGTAAATTACAAACGCTCCTGAAGCATCACGGAGAAGAAAATAAGATTTGTTTTGTTTTGCTAAAATACAACTAAAATCTGTAATCATGGGGATTAATGTTCAGCCTTTCAGTTTCTCTCTTCCCAGATGCAATTAAATCTTTTTTTGCAGTTTAATTGCTCATCTTCGTGACGATGGTCTGTTTTTAAGTGACGGTTTGGAGGAAAAGTTTCCGCAGCAACAGTGAATCTGTTTGATTTATGGTTGTGGCAGAAATATAAGGGGCAGATGTGCTCCAGCGTTATCTCTCCTGGCCAGCACCGATCAGCCGCTCTTCATTCAGCGCCTTGCTGCTACGAGGAAACAGAGCGTGTTGTTTTGGGTGGGGGGGGGGGTCTTCACAGCAGCTCGCTAACTCGCTAACTCATCCGTCACTGCGCGGCTGCAGGTCGCGTCAAAAGAGACGTCACTGAACCTCCCACTCACCTCTCACCCTGAAAGACATCAGCAGTTTAGAGAAGAGTCGCTTTAGTTGCTAACGCAACAACGGCAACGGTTCCTTCAGCACCTCCTCACTGCTGATGTGGTGTTAGAGCAGTGGCTCCGGGCCACCAGGGGGCGCTCACAGTTATATGTTTCAGCACGTTAATGGTCTTCTGGGACAGAGAGAGAAATGGACTGGTGGTGCTGGAACACTGGATGTTACTGGACTGGTTTTCCACCAGGTTTTCCACCAGGTCCTCGTGCACCAGCGCTCCACAATGATGTTTTTACAGCCGACTTCCTGTTCGGTCCCGTCACAGTTCAGAGTGTAAAATTGTTGCTGTTGCCTCAAAGGGCGACGATGTTGCTGGTGTTGCCGGGTGGGACGGACTGGTTGGACGGCGGCGTGTTTGTGGGCGGTCTTCACGCTGTGGTAGTGACACTTCCCCGCTGGAGGGTGGAAACAGGAAGTGGGAGGTGCCCTGTCATGGCCTGGTTGGCGTTCCTGCTCCTCTTCACCAGGACTTACGGCGCTGGGATGTTCACGTCCCCTCGGTCACGTCTGGATGCACAAACCTGCATTTATCCTCAAAAACACCCAACCATTAAAGACAGACTTTGATGCTGGTTTTTCTGTGTGGAACAGGATGTTGTTTTTCCCCTCGCGGACTTCTTTCGACTCACCAGGAAGCAACAAAGAAAATCAGACATTTACAAATGTACAGAGCACAGGGCCATGAAACAAGAGCTCTGGTGAAGATACGACATCATTTCGCTTCACTGCGACAACACGGAATTTATTGCTCTTCTGACCTTTTCGGGCTGCCTCCGTTCTTCTTGTGGATGCCTCTGGAGGCCATCAGAGGAGCAATTTATAGCGTCACAACACCGGCGGCTGTCCGTTTGTTTCGCCTCGTAGCTAGCACATTGTCGGCAGCTGCGGGTCTCGTTTCCAGCGGGTCGTCGTGGCAACTGGTCGTTAGTCAGCGGCAAAGTCCCACATGGGTGTGACCTCTTAATGAGTGAAGCAACGTAAAGGCAGGAGAAGGGGCGCCGAGCTCAGAGGCCCGGTGCTGCTCGCGCCGGTTGGGTGGTGGGCGTGTGTTTAGAGGGAGTTTGGGCTGTAAACGATGACCGAAGCAGGAGCGCTGAGGTTTGGGGTAAACAGAGCTGCTCTGATGCTCCGCAGGAAACTCTGTCAGCTCCAGTTACGGCTGTGATGGTGACACAGTCCTGGATCCTCCCACCAGAACCAGCACGCTCAGCTTCCCCACCGGCCTGTTCCCAACGGGTTCCTTCGAGATCCCAGTTGTTCAAACTGGGATTGTTATTGGATTCCTGTTGTGTTCGACATCAGAGCCAGAAATGCAGAACTGGAACATAAATCAGCTCAATGAGTGAATTTAGAGAAACGGCTCAGAGACATGGAGGCAACAGCAGCAGCACATCTGGGATCTGGGAGGACGTTCACCTGGACACGGGGGGGGGGGGGGGGAGGGGAGGGGGTAGGAGAGGAAGGAGGGGAGGAGGAGGGGGGAGGGGAGGAGGAGGAGGGGAGGGGGGGAGGAGAGGAAGGAGGGGAGGAGGAGGGGAGGGGGGAGGAGAGGAAGGAGGGGAGGAGGAGGGGAGGGGGGAGAAGGGGGAGGAAGGAGGAGGAAGGAGAGGGGGAGGAAGGAGAATGTGAGGAGGAGGGGAGGAAGGAAAGGAGGAGAGGAGCAGGAGGGGAGGGGAGGAGGAGGAGGGGGGAGGAGGAGGAGAGGAAGGAGAGGAGGAGAGGAGTGATTTCTCCTTTACACAGATGTACATCTCTAACCCTCAGGCAACTTATTCCCTCTGTCTGACACACACGCGCACACACACACAGACACGCACACACACACAGACACACACACACACATGCGCACACACACGCGCACACACAGACACACACACAGACACGCACACACACACACACATGCGCACACACACGCGCACACACAGACACACACACAGACACGCACAAAGATACGCACACACACACGCACACACAGACACGCACACACACATGCACACACACACAGGCACACACACACACACAGCCACGCACACACACACACACACAGACACACACACACACAGACACGCACACACACACACACACAGACACACACACACACACACACAGATCTATTTCCTTTTCTTGAGCCTTTTGCTTTCATGTGCTTCCACACACACTCGGGGGAGCCGTGCTACATGGCTGGATAATGGAATTGTCTTGTCTCCTCACAGACAGGAGGAGGGAATACGTCCACTTCCATGTCCTCGGGGACTTCCCGTTTAGGCCAGGAAGTGTTTGGCCTCGTGTGTGAGGCCGTGGCCGCGGCTGCACAGCTTCCATTTTAATTTGCCTCCCCGCTCGTCTGAGCACTCGCTCAATTATACAAAGAGAAAGAAAATACCTGCAGGGAGGATTTACTGCGACTCGGAATTTATCTGCGTCCGTGTGCAGCTTCAGCAGCAGCAGCACACAGGAAGTAAATGAACTCCACACATAGTTGTGGCAGAATCTGTCAGAAAGAAGGTTTTTTGAAAGGGTCTGTGATCAGCTGGATCCTGGAACTCCAGGAAACGGGTCCTGGAGCCAGGCCTGGAGCCTGGTGGCTGGAGCCTGGAGGATGGAGCCTGGAGCCTGGTGGCTGGAGCCTGGAGGATGGAGCCTGGAGCCAGGCCTGGAGCCTGGAGCCTGGATCCTGAAGCCAGGCCTGGAGGCTGAAGCCTGGAGGATGGAGCCTGGAGCCTGGTGGCTGGAGCCTGGAGGATGGAGCCTGGAGCCTGGAGCCTGGATCCTGAAGCCAGGCCTGGAGGCTGGAGCCTGGAGGCTGGAGCCTGGAGCATGGAGCCTGGATCCTGGAGGCTGGAGCCTGGAGGCTGGAGCCTGGAGCATGGAGCCTGGATCCTGGATCCTGGATCCTGGATCCTGGATCCTGGAGCCAGGTCTGGAGCCTGGAGCCAGGCCTGGAGCCAGGCCTTGTTTGTTCAGGAGACGTATATTTTTTATATTCCTCAGCTCTGATGTTCTGGTTGTAAAGTTGGAGATTTTTGGATGGAAACTCTGCTGGTGTCTCGGCTCCTTTTCCCCTCTGACGTATGAATCTGTTGCTTTAGTTTGGAAAAGCAAAAAAAATCAAACTTTTTCTGTCGGAGCTGATGAGAACTTGAATGAGCAGCTTTTTATTTCCCTCCATGTGAATATTCACCACCATCCTTGCCTTGCCCCCCTCTCTCCTGCCCCCCTCTCTCCTGCCCCCCTCTCTCTCCTGCCCCCCTCTCTCCTGCCCCCCTCTCTCCTGCCCCCCTCTCTCTCCTGCCCCCCTTTCTCTCCTGCCCCCCCTTTCTCTCCTGCCCCCCCTCTCTCTCCTGCCCCCCTCTCTCTCCTGCCCCTCTCTCTCCTGCCCCCCCTCTCTCTCCTGCCCCCCTCTCTCTCCTGCCCCCCTCTCTCCTGCCCCCCCTCTCTCTCCTGCCCCCCCCTCTTTGTTCCGCTCCATATCACCAATTTCTTGCTTCTCCAATTTTTACTTTTTTATTTTTGCTCTATTTGCAGGACAACAGCAGCTCCGTCACTTTATTGTAGCAGACAAGCAGAACAAATCATGAAAATAGAGGCGCTTTGGGAGTCAGTGGGAGCCCGGAGAGACTGGAGTGTGTGAGTGTGTGTGTGAGTGTGAGGGTGTGTGTGTGTGTGAGTGTGAGGGTGTGTGTGTGCGTGTGTGTGTGTGTGAGCAGAGAGAAAAGTCATTGTGCGCTTCGGCCTCTCGGTGTCGGCTGGAGATGAGGATTAATCCGGCCGGACACATTGTTTCCTCCGTCTCTTCTCGCTCCGTGATGCTGCTTCAAGTGACAGCAGAAGAATGTCCTCAGAGTCACATGACCTGCTCTGACCTCAGCGGTGACCTTCACGTCAGGGCTGCATTCAGCAACTGGGCAGCTCTCAGAGAGACAGACAGGCAGACAGGCAGGCAGGCAGGCAGGCAGACAGACAGGCAGACAGACAGACAGGCAGGCAGACAGACAGGCAGACAGACAGACAGACAGACAGACAGACAGACAGACAGACAGGCAGACAGACAGACAGGCAGGCAGACAGGCAGACAGACAGACAGACAGACAGACAGACAGACAGACAGACAGGCAGGCAGACAGACAGACAGACAGACAGACAGACAGACAGACAGACAGACAGACAGGCAGGCAGGCAGACAGACAGACAGGCAGGCAGACAGACTTATTTTAACTCATTTCTTCTTCTCCAGGAGACAATCAAAAGTCTGGTCTTCTTCGTTGGTGTTGCAGCTCTGTCCATCTCCTCCTCGGATCCTCTGATTCTTCTCTCAGGTCCTGTCAGATCACTCAGGTTATCAGCTGCTCCATCATCTGTGCTGTGGCGGCGCTGAGGAACGTGGGCTGATGGTGAGCTGATGGTGGGCTGATGGTGGGCTGATGGTGGGCTGATGGTGGGCTGATGGTGAGCTGATGGTGAGCTGATGGTGGGCTGATGGTGAGCTGATGGTGAGCTGATGGTGGGCTGATGGTGGGCTGATGGCGAGCTGATGGCGAGCTGATGGCGAGCTGATGGTGAGCTGATGGTGAGCTGATGGTGGGCTGATGGTGGGCTGATGGTGGGCTGATGGTGGGCTGATGGTGGGCTGATGGTGAGCTGATGGCGAGCTGATGGTGGGCTGATGGCGAGCTGATGGTGAGCTGATGGCGGGCTGATGGTGGGCTGATGGTGAGCTGATGGTGGGCTGATGGTGAGCTGATGGCGGGCTGATGGTGAGCTGATGGCGGGCTGATGGTGAGCTGATGGTGAGCTGATGGAGACGGAGCAGCCTGACAGAGGAAATGATGTGGATGGAGAAAGGATTCATCCTCTGTGAGGTGGAGATGAAAGAGCAACTGTGGGAGGGAAGCAGAGTGTCAGTCAGTGAGACTGGAGAGGAGGTGGGGGAGGTGGAGGAGGTGGGGGAGGTGGAGAAGGTGGAGGAGGTGGAGAAGGTGGAGAAGGTGGAGGAGGTGGGGGAGGTGGAGAAGGTGGAGGAGGTGGAGAAGGTGGGGGAGGTGGAGAAGGTAGAGGAGGTGGAGAAGGTGGGGGAGGTGGAGAAGGTGGAGGAGGTGGAGAAGGTGGAGGAGGTGGGGGAGGTGGGGGAGGTGGAGAAGGTGGAGGAGGTGGGGGAGGTGGAGGAGGTGGGGGAGGTGGAGGAGGTGGAGGAGGTGGGGGAGGTGGAGAAGGTGGAGAAGGTGGAGGAGGTGGGGGAGGTGGAGGAGGTGGAGAAGGTGGGGGAGGTGGAGAAGGTGGGGGAGGTGAAGGAGGTGGAGGAGGTAGAGGAGGTGGAGGAGGTGGAGGAGGTGGGGGAGGTGGATATCCAGTGAGTGTGCGTGTGTCAGTCCTGCTCTGTTGGGCCATTCCGCTCCTGTTTCCTGTGCACGTGGGCGTGACCTCGTGTGTCCGGACGTTCCGAACGTTCCGTTTTAACCGTCCGGGACACAAAAGCTGCTGATTTGAGCCGCCGGATTCAGATCTGTTCAATATCTGATGCAGCCATTTTTCCTCCCTCGTCACCATTAAGTCACGGGATGAACTTTAGTGGCTGAACTGGAGCCACCGGAGCGTCGCGCCTCCGGAGCGCCGCGCCTCCGGAGCGCCGCTCCCTCCTGCTCCAATTAAATTTGCAACGCTCCAGCTCGGTTCCACTCAGGCGCTCCGTCGGAGGCTATCGGGTAATTGGGAGTGTGCTGTAAGATGGTGGCGTGTCGCTGTCATGAAGCCGCTCCTCCTTTAGCCGTCATTCCCAGCACACTGTCGACGTTCCGTCTCTTCTCTTCTCCCAGTTTTCCTTTGTGATAACTGCTTAGTAACAACCTGTTACAGACAAATCAGACATTTTGGGGACAAATACTAGCATAAACATTTCATTAGCTTTGCTTTCATGCTACAGGTTCTGTGGTGTGTGTGTGCGTGTGTGTGTGTGTGTGTGTGTGTGTGTGTTTCGCCCCACTTTTGAGGCTCTAACATGGTTTTGTGCTTCAGGATCAAAGTGACTCCTCCATTAAGTGTAATGGGTCTGTTTGTTTTTGATGCATGCAGCTAATCTGGGCCTCGGGGGGGGATTGTTGCTGCACTCAGTCACCGACTTGTTAAACAGGCGGTAATACAGTCGGCCGGCTGCTGCCTTTCCTCTGCAGGGACAACAAAGATGTTTCCTGTGGCGCTCCAATAAATGAAAAACACTTGACCTTTCCACGGTCGGTCGCTCAGCAGGAGGCCTGGAACACAACATGCTAATCCTCTGTTTGTCCCTGGACGTGGACTCCAGACCTTTGTCTTCGTATTTGTCCAGATCAACTTGGTAAAGATCTAAACATGTTCTTTGGTCCTTCATCAGTAGGACGGACTGGTGTACGCCTGTTGTTAGCCTGTTAGCTTAGCAGCGGGTTTGGCCTGTGTTCGCTGCAGGACCAGAGCAGAGCAGGTCTCTGGGGGGTCTGGATGGTCCCAGAGGATGGAAGCGTGCACAGAACACAGCAGCACAGCAACACAACACAACACAACACAACACAATGATGGAAAAGCTGCGGAAGAGGAGCAACAAACAGGAAGTGAGAGAGACGGAGAGCAAAAGTGCCAGAAATGGTTCATCGAGATGTGGGAGAAGAAGTGAGATGAAAATGAAACAGCTACTGGGTAGAAACACACACACACACAATCACACACACTCACACACACTCACACACACCCACACACAGACACACAAACACACACACACACTCACACGCTCACACACACACACTCACACACTCACTCACACGCTCACACACACTCACACGCTCACACACACACACTCACACACACTCACATACTCACACACACTCACACGCTCACACACACTCACACACACAGGTAGTGGGAGGATGAAAGGATGTTCACACAAACAGAATGAGCTGCTTTTATTGTGAAAAAACACAAAGATGTTGATCTTAGCTGGAGAGGAATGTGGTGTGTGTGTGTGTGTGTGTGTGTGTGTGTGCGTGTGTGTGTGTGTGAGTGTGTGTGTGTGTGTGAGTGTGTGTGTGTCTGTGCCCATATCCAAAAACATACATCTGTTGTGTGTTTTTTTAAATTGTTTGAATCTGCATCTGCGTAACCATGACGACACGCTTTTCACTGTCTACGCTCCCGTTGAGTGTCTTACCTGTGGGAACATCA
>JAPVLW010000017.1:792500-795000 GCA_027382335.1 Takifugu ocellatus | reverse complement strand
CGCACACCACTGTGTTTTGAGGGATTCTCTGAGCTTTTCTACTCGTGTTAGCGTCGTTTTGAGCTTCTTCTTCTGCTCGTTCGTTCTCCTCCAGCTCAGCGAGTCTGAGCCTCAACACGTCTGCAGGTGTGTGTGAGACCAGCGCTCCTTCACGGAGGCTGTGAGGAGCTCGTCTCCAGCAGAACCGTGGTCAGAACAACGCTGGCGGAAGATGATCGCGCTTCATTTCAGCTCTTCTCGTCTTCAGGTCAAACTGGTGAGAAAAGGAGAAAAGTTTCCATTTCTCACAAATGTGGGAGAACTCCTTGAAATTCCAGGAGTGGCAGAGTTCTTCCAACAGCCTCCTCCTCTTTCAGGATCCGAGGAAAGCGTCCTTGAGTCGGTTTTCTGTGTGTAAATGGAACAATGAGCAGTTCTCCGAGGTTCTGGCGGCCATGGAGAGCAGCTCCAGAACCTCACTAAAGTGTTTCTCACGAGGAACAAGCGTGAACTTCCAGGGACTCGTGGCCACACTCTTCCTCATGGTTCTTCTTCACGTGTGACCTTCTGCATCCAGAAGGAAACAAGTCTCAGCCTGGAGAGAACAAGTGTGACCACACGGATCCTGTGTGGAACCGCACCAGAGCTGGCTCCTTGTCCCGGGGCAGCAGGTCTGGAAACAGGACGGGTCCGTCCAGGGAGCGGAGCTGGGAAGCAGCAGATAATGAGGGGTTATCCCTCAGGGAGGGTGTCCAAGGTCCAGCCAAACCCTTCAGGTCACAGACGTGCTCCACAAGCGTCGTCCATCATTGTGTCGGCGCCGTGGCCAGAACGCCGAAACCAAATCTTCCATCGCTGACTTCGAGGGCGATGGTGACAGATGTTCTGGTGTTCTGCCGGACCGGGTTGACCCGGGACAAACATTTAGACGTGGAGGGTGACAGAATCAGGAAGGACCAGCTGGAGCTTCAAAGGTCTGGGAGGAACCGGAGCGATTACTGACCAGCATCGCTTTGTTTGAAAGTTCGTTTAAGCTAGTTCTGGCTCCTCAGACAGCTGCTCGGCCTGGACTGGATTAGAACCTGTTTATGGGATTAGAACCCAGAAATATGCTGGAAATATGCAGCTGTTTTTAGGCTGATCTCTTCCGTCTCTGACTCCAGCAGTGACGCAGGCGGCCGCAGATGAATCCCCCTAATCTGTTAATCCCATTAATTATCATCACCCTACTCTCCTTTAATCCACCCAAGACCTCCGTCTCAGACAGCTAGCGCACCGCTACACAAAGAGAGCGACAACCCTCATGCTAAGTAGCTGAAGAAGCTAACAGGAAGTGAAGGAATGAGGAAAGCGGGGAGTCAGTTAGCGCTCTCCCTGTAATCCTGCGCGATAGATTAATCACTTTGATTAGATTCCTGTTCCGCGATCTTGGGTGTTCATCAATAATCGCTGCTGGTGATTGACGTGTATCGACGCCGGTCAACGTGCCGCCGACGCGCCCGCCATCGCTCAGCGGGCCGGACCACTTAGCCGAATTAGCTGTAGCTCAGGCCTGCAGCCGCGAGAGCATAAATCCAGCGCGTCTCCACCACGTGGACGTCTCAGCTTCTGTCGGGATTCAGTGACTCCTTGGAATGTCCTGAATGGAGCATCCGTCCATGGGCAGGGAGAGACGCTCACTCAGCTCTCCACCGAACCAGAGCCAGAGCGGCTCTGGTTCTGGTTTGGCTGGACCAGGAGGACGAGAGACGTGGAGGGGGAAGCAGCAGGTCCTCGGAGGCCTCGCTGGCCCGGAGCCTCGGCTCCAGGTTGTGTCTCGGCTTCTATCTGTTTGCACTGGTCACTTTCCTGTCCTGGAACCTTTCTTCCTGTCCCGGAACCTTTCTTCCTGTCCCGGAACCTTTTTTTCTGTCCTGGAACCTTCTGCTCCTGCTGAAGACGTGGAGGGAGAAGAGTGGTACCCTCCAGATAGCAGGGTCGGCACGTTGGCCCTCTTTCTATCCCTGGAGGTGTGTTTCCATGCGTGGAATAGAGCTGGAAATCAGCTGTGCAGGGCTCAACCCTGCAGATGCTGCGAAACATCTGCCCTTTCCATATTCCTCAGGTCCTGATCCTTGTTTCCGGATCGATCGGCTCGGCTGTCGTCGGTGCTCCTGGTGTGTGTGTGTGTGTGTGTGGGGGGGGGGGGGGGAGCTGCTCTGATTGGAAAATGAAGGGAGTCTGGTTTGGATTAATGCAGCTGATGCTGGATTTCAGGGACCGTATTGCTTCTTAATATCATCTGCAGATGCCGACCGATGGGCTCGTGCTTGTTAACCTCCTCTGTGGTCACACACACACACACACACACACACACACAGACACACACACACCCAGAATCCTCCATAATTAGTTTGGCTCCGTCTGCTCTGCTGCTCTTAACGACCGTGTCTGTGCAGAGGTTGTGAAGGTTCCTCTGACCTCACATCTGTGTGCACGTGCGTGGTTACCGTGGTCACGTCTTCGGACGCGCCGGCTGTGG
>JAPVLW010000017.1:735000-785000 GCA_027382335.1 Takifugu ocellatus | reverse complement strand
TCCCGGCACCGCTTTGGCCCGGCCGTCAACATCTAAACCAGAATCAGGGACCGGGACGTGTGAGCGGGTCTGCTGTAACAGGAGGAAACCCTGAGCAGGACCCGGCTGATGGGAGGTGCAGTCAGCAATCCTTCCCCACGTATCTGAGGGCCACAGCTGGAACATCTGACATGTGGAGGGGACGTCCAGCCCCCACAGATGGAAAACAGAGCAGGTTCTCACTCTGGAGTCAATCAACCAGAGTCAGGAGCAGAGTGTGTGCTTCCCTGAGCTGACACACACACTCCGACACAAAGCTGCCATCGCCTCCTCCCCGCTCCAGTCAGTGCCGACCTCGGCTGCTGCCTCGCCGCTCCGAAACAACGGCGGCACCCCCGGAGCTGGAACGAGACTCTTCCCCACGTTCCTCCCACCTCCTTCATCACTCTGTCTGCTTCTCATCATCCTCCTTTCCTTCACTCACCTCTCAGGAACGGCTGTTTCCAATTGTCCTGCAGACATTCCTGGAATTCCAGGGAATCGTCCCGTGTGTGTGTGTGTGTGTGTGTGTGTGTGTGTGTGTGTGTGTGTGTGTGTGTGTGTGTGTGTGGAGGATGGGTAGATAAAGAGCAGCACATTGAGGAGTCCCTCATTTCTTCTGCGTTGATATTTTTCATTATTTCTCCTGATTTTTGTCAGATATTTTTGGAGCTTAAACATTAAAATGAAACGTTCAGATAAATCCATCATTCGTGTCAATCAAAACTCAATTGACTCGTTCTTATCTGGTTTATATTAAAGGTGGTGCCGCTGTCATGTGACCAGCTGAACCCTCTGCCAGGGGAGGCCTGTTAATGATCGATCCGATGATCAGTAATGATCAACGCCGCGTTTGTGGCTTTGCTTTTGTGTTTGTGATTAATGAGCTGTGACCTGCGGTGAACCGAGGCCGCCACCATTAGCATTCAAAAGTAGCCGCCGCGGTCATCCGTGCACACCAGACGTGCATGTTTAATCACAGCAAGATTTATTAAACATGCGCGTGATCAGGTGATGCAGCCGCTCATCAGCGGCGCCATTTAAATTGAAATGATGCTGCTTTGTTCTTCACTTTGATTTGATGCCCTGCAGGGCTTTGATGTTGCTGCAGCGGCTCTTCAAGCGTCGGACGTGTTGATTCTGTTTCTGTCCCTTTTAGTTTCTGTCATTGGCAGCGTGAACAAGGACAAAATGCAGCAAATATTGGCCTGTTACTCGGTAACCTCTGTGTGTGTGTGTGTGTGTGTGTGTGTGTGTGTGTGTGTGTGTGTGACTGAAGCCATCCAATGAGGGGCCCATTGATTGATATGGCCCTAATTAGACTGTGTGATTAATTACTTGTGATTGGACATTGCGTTGGGCTCATTGATGTTGACACGATTGATAAGTTAATTGGTTGCCATGGCAACCACTTGAGCACACACTCGAGTGAAATGAGCCATCAGAGCCTATCAGTGTTTGAGTTCTAAAAAGGTGAAATTTCAGTGCACTAAAACCACCCACGTATCTAATTAGCAGGACATTAGCACGACATTAGCACAACATTAGCATGACATTAGCTAACATGTTTTTTGCTCTGATGTCACACTTCCTGTTCATGAAAAAGAGGTTCAGGCGAGGGAAACGACCTTCCAGACAGAACGCAGAGTGAACAGATCAGCTAGAAGCTGCCGTTACCCTGAGCTGAGGAGGTTAAATCTGCTGGGGGAGAAGATCAGGCCGCTCCTGGAGCTCCTTCCACCCTCACTGGAAACATCTGCTTTAATAAAGTGGGTGTCCTCTAATGGCCGTCGCTTTGTGTTCCTCTGTCTGCAGCTCCTCCTCGAGAGCCGATGGTCACCTGTCGCTCCAACGCCTACCCCAAAGGCTTCTACTGCAGCTGGCACCAGCAGCACCCCACCTACGTCCCCACCAGCTTCGAAGTGGACGTCCAGTGAGTTCCTCCACTCTGAGTCCAGTTTAGGACCCGGCGTGCACGTAGGAATAGATCTGAGCGCAGCATCTGTCCTCCTCAGCAGGAGGACAGATGTCCTCCTCAGCTGGAGGACAGATGTCCTCATCAGCTGGAGGACATCTGTCCTCCTCAGCTGGAGGACATCTCTCCTCATCAGCTGGAGGACAGATGTCCTCCTCAGCTGGAGGACAGATGTCCTCATCAGCTGGAGGACATCTGTCCTCCTCAGCTGGAGGACAGATGTCCTCTTCAGCAGGATGACCTAACGTCTGGTCCAGGTCGGGGGGTTGAGTTCAGGAACCGACTGCCGATGTTTCAGCTTTTCCGGGTTCCAACCTCAAACCTCCGTCCTTGACATGTGTGATTTGGGATCTGGGAATGTGGATGTTTTCCATCTCGGCACCGCGACATAAATAGACGTGTGGATTTGGGGCTGGAGCTGTGCGCGATGGTGACGTCCATCCTGTGGACACGTCCACAGACACAACCAGCGCTCGCTGGAGGTGCAGAAGGATCCAGACCACAAGAACCGCTGTCACGTCCGTTTCCCCGAGGTCTTCTCCACCACCCCCTACAAGGTCAACGTGACCGCGGTCAACGCCCTGGGCAGAGCCTCCACCACCGTCTCCTTTGAGGAGTCCACCATAGGTGAGACCTTTAACCCTTTAGATTCTTCAACCACGTCAGCGGTGGCGACGTGTCGTGGACGAAGACCTCCGGACGGGACGGGAGGCGATCTGCTCGCTCCTCCAGATGTTTAGATGTTTGAGTGCAGAGGGAAAGTTGCTCCACTGCTTATTTTGGTTTTTAAAAAATACCTTTGAGGGAAAGCCGCTGGGCCGTTCTCCACTTCCTGTCTCCGCACAGCCACATAATAACAGCGAGAGAATTTTCATAAAGCCACTCAGAGGGAAAGGCATTCGAGAGAAGAAATTCATTTCAGGAGGAATGAGGAGCACTTTGGCAGATAAGGAAAGTGCTGCCAGCAGCTCTGTTTGTTGCTCACGGCCTCCCACAGGCTGCGTGTGATGTGTGCGTGCACGTGTGATTGTGTGCACGAGTAAGAAAACGAGCCAGTGACTTGCTCTGCCAAGCCCCGGACACAGGACTCATGAAAATGCTAATGCTAGCCGGATTAGCGCCTTGGCTCAGGAAATATCCTTCAAACTATTGGCGATAGCAGAATACCCCACTGTTCCTTTCTTCCCCTCCTCTTTCATCACTGCGGGCCGTTCTTCTGACTTCATCCCTCCATTTTTTAACCCCGTCTTCTTCACCCTTTCACCGACGCCCTTTAATCTTTTGCCATGTGCTTTAGCATATCGGATATTAGCGCGTGTGGCTCCAATGTGTCACATGATTGAAGGGTGAATGGAAACTTTTAGATTTGTTCCCACTTTTTCAGCCTGAGTTTGTCGCCCCTGTTCCTTCCATCCTCTCTCACCAATCCTCCCTTTGTTAGAAGTCTCTCTCACGCCACCCTAAGTTGTAAGTCCCATTCATTATCGGGCACAACGAGGCACATCGTAAATAAATAAAACAATTTCATGCTCCCTGGTGCACTTCGGAATTCTGAGTGGGAGTCAGAAAATACTCAACTGTCCCGGTTCATCCGACCAAAGCTGGGCTGAAATTAGAGGAGGACTGTGTGTGTGTGTGTGTGTGTGTGTGTGTGTGTGTGTGTGTGTGTGTGTGTGTGTGTGAGGCTTCAGTTACAAAGAGAACCCTGGAGGAAGCTCCTGACTCTCCCAATAACAGGGAGAGGCTCCTCTTGTGTCAGGGTGATCAGACGATGTGGTGTCAGAGGAGTGAAGCTGGAATGTGATTCACCTGAACACCCGCTGTGACTCCCGAATGGACGCAGCGACACCTCAGACGGGCTGGATGTCGCTGCGTTGTCAGGTGTGCGTCACCTCTGCTGTGTTCATGTACGAGGCAGGTCTGTGGAGAAGGTGGCTAACGTTAGCCCCCATGCTAACGCACTGTTACTCGTGTTTGCTCGTGTTTACTCGTGTTTACTCGTGTTTACTCGTGTTTACTCGTGATGACAGCATCCATATGATCCCCACCTATAGCTGATCCCTACATGTGTCCGTCCGCCTGCAGTTAAACCCGACCCCCCGGAGCGTGTGACCGCCACCCCCATCCGCTTCAACGCCCGCAGGCTGGAGGTGTCCTGGCAGAGTCCCTCCACCTGGCCCGACATCGACAACTTCCCCCTCAAATACTTCCTTCGTTATCGGCCCCTCATCCGGGAACAGTGGCAGCATGTGAGTACCGTGTGCGTGTGTGTGTGTGTGTGTGTGTGTGTGTGTGTGTGTGTGTGTGTGTGTGTGTGTGGAATATGCGCCTGCCATGAGCTCAGGTGTATCACAGCCAGCTTCTAACTGCTAACAGCTTTATAACATCTGGCAGATTTGGTGGAACAACATTTATTCCGAGCACGAGGAGGAAATTGGAGATTTACTGACAGCAGGTCGACGTTCTGGGTTTTTATTGTTCTGCCATTTGCTGAAAACGGGCCTCAAATTTTTGACAAATAGTCGTGAAGTTCCCGGGTCGCCTCTGAGTTCCACCTCAGAAAGGTTCTGGGAGGAGGCGTCTGAGAACAGTTATGAGTTGAAACGGTCCAAGCTGGAGCTGGTGCTCAGGCAGGAATAATTGCTCCGTGTCGTCAGTCTCTATGTTACTGTATCCGACTGTTCCGTGCACGTTCTGCTCCTGTGGGACCTTCTCTAGTAGAAGCATATGTGTCCGGCGAGGGATTCCTGGAAGCAGCGTTCCTCCTGTCACAGCGCTTTTGTGATCAGGAACCCTGGATTCTTCTTCAAGGCTGAAGTGTGTCTGGACCTGGTGAAAGATCTGTTCTGGTCCTGGTCCAGCTGGTCTCACCAATTAAAGGATCCAAATAAGGAACCTTTGAAGGTTCCTGATAGAACACTGGTTCCTCTATGAAGCCCAGATGTTCTCCTCACTGCCTGTGTTCACAAAAAGCTTCACAAAGTGGTGAAATCAAGGGTGTGTGAGGACAATCAGAGTCCAGGAGGAGTCCAGGGCTGTAGAAGATCACTAGACCACACCAGGAACAGGTTCTGGCCGCACGGTGGGGCCCAACAGTCCTGAACCTCTGGTGTGAACCAGCTGAACAGATCAGTGCTTCAGCAGCGAACAGTGAGAAGGATGAGGAGAGATCTGCTGTTTGAAAAGAGAAGGAGGCCTCATCCATCACCGGAGGAGTAAAGAGACACCCGTCCAGATATTTGGAGGATCGTGGAATAAAAATTGTTTTCAAGTAACGATGGAAAACAGGAAAAGTGGCTGCCAGACTCCCGGAGATGGAGAGATGAGCAGAGTGATGGGAGGGTTGGGCTGATGGAGGTGACAGGAAGGAAATAGGTCACGTTAAAGCAGAGCAGCACTGGTGCTTATCTCCAAAAATGAGAGGAGAAGAAGAGGCGTGATGAAAGAGACTGAGGGCTGCTCACATGGAGCCTGGAGCCTGGAGCCTGGAGCCTGAAGCCTGGAGCCTGGAGCCTGAAGCCTGAAGCCTGAAGCCTGGAGCCTGGAGCCTGGAGCCTGAAGCCTGAAGCCTGGAGCCTGGAGCCTGGAGCCTGGAGCCTGGAGCCTGGAGCCTGGAGCCTGGAGCCTGGAGCCTGGCTTGTTCTTGGTGTCCTCAGACCTTCAGCCTTGCGGGAGCATCACAACCATCCAGGATCAGAGCAGTGCTGCTCAGCAGCTGATGATCAGAGGTTGGAACATTCAGCTCCATCACGTGCCTGCAGAGATCTTTGTTCTCCAT
This sequence comes from Takifugu ocellatus, assembly GCA_027382335.1. Lineage (NCBI taxonomy): Eukaryota > Metazoa > Chordata > Actinopteri > Tetraodontiformes > Tetraodontidae > Takifugu > Takifugu ocellatus. The sequence continues at coordinate 779,229 of JAPVLW010000017.1, read as the reverse complement.
CAGTTCCTCCTCTTTCCCAGGACCTTCATGCTCTCCCTCCCACCCACCAGCTCCCTCGTTAAGCTCTCACTGCAATTAAAGCTGCGCTCCAGTGACTCTGATAAGACCAACGGCTGGTTGCTCAATGCTCTCCTGGTCATGGGAGCTGGCCTCAGCAGCTCCGTGGAGAGGCTGAGCGCTCGTGCACGGACATGAAGACCCCCATCCCAGAGGTGGAAATGCTTCCAGATGTTAGCGTCTGTGGTCGAGGATCAACACGCAGAAGATCAGACCCGTCTAGAAGATGGCAGCATCGTGGAGCAGCAGCTCCCTCTGTCTCTGGATCAAAGCCGCCGCTGATCTCCTGCGTTATTCTGCTCACACGCAGCTGTCAGGACGTTTATGTCCGTACGTTAAACCAGCCAGGAGGACAGGAATGCTTCAAAGAGATGATTCTCATCCATAAACTCTGAAGATCCTTCATGTTTCCACAACAAACCGCTGATCCAAACCAGGAAGTTCTCGTCCCCAAAGAGCCCACTCAAAGGAAAGCAGGTGGGCGGAGCAACAGCGCCCCCGGTGGCGCGGCTGCGCGGTGTGTTGTGACGCCCGCCCGCCAGCAGGGGGCGGTGCAGCGTCTGGTTGGTTGTCCACAGAGCTGGGATGTGATGGAAGGATGAATAATGGAGGTGTGCGACACGTTCTTCCCTTGTGTCCTCCACCACACTGAGCTGCTCCATCCTTCCACCTCTTCCGCTGCTGTCATGGCAACCTGAACACCATGAAAGTTAAACATTTTACTGCCGTCTCATCATATCGCCTCCTCCGTTCATCCCTCCATCCACACATCTTCCATCCCTCCAACCTTCTGTCATCCAACCTTCCATCCATCCTCCACCCATCCAGCCGGAGATGATGAATGTTTAGACCTTGTTTGTGAGAAAACATCTCATCTAAAGGACACAAGAAGAGACAGATCATTAATCAAGCTCCCTCTCCCAAACACACACACACACACACACACATAGAGACACACACATCTACACACACACATCTACACACACAAACACACATAGAGACACACACATCTACACACACACATCTACACACACACATCTACACACACACATCTACACACACAAACACACATAGAGACACACACATCTACATAGACACACACATCTACACACACACACACACAGACACACACATCTACACACACACATAGAGACACACATCTAAACACACACACATCTACACACACACACATAGAAACACACACATCTACACACACACACACATAGAGACACACACACATCTACACACACAAACACACATAGAGATACACACATCTACACACACACACACAGAGACACACACAAACACACATAGAGATACACACATCTACACAAACACACGCAGAGACACACGCATCTACACACACACACAGAGACACACACATCTACATAGACACACACACACACACATCTAAACACACACACATACATCTGACATCATCTGATTTTAACAGAAAGGTAAATGAATCTGAAATCAAGTGACTAAATCTGAAATCAAGCCAGAATCACGTGATTCCTTCTGATCTCCAACCTGAGGGGGGTCGTAGGGGGCGGGGCATGGGCGGTAGGGGCGGGGTGAGTACAGAGAGGGCGGGGCCAGTCCCCATATCTCAGAGAGGCTGGAGAGATGATTGAAATATGATTGAATTGATTCAATATTGGCTGGGAAATATGGAAAAGATGTCAGGATTCCTGATGTGACCCGTTTAGATCATCCTGATCAAAGTCGTTGACAATAACGGTCAATAACACAACAGCTTTTTAATATTTAACCAACGTTTTGCTCTTCATCGTCCTGATCTCAAAGAAACCCGACACCCCCCAACGTATCGCTGCAATGGTGGGGTTTGATTATGGAAATGGACCAAGTTCTGGAGCTGGTTCTGGAGCTGGATCTGGAGCTGGATCGGGGGCTGGTTCTGGAGTTGGTACTGGAGCTGGATCTGAGGCTGGTTCTGGAGTTGGTACTGGAGCTGGATCTGGAGCTGGTTGTGGGGCACGTTTGACATTTACATTTGGGGCGGGGTTATGGTGGCCACGCCCCCAGCACCTCCAGGCCGACGCCTCAGGTGGGCTCAGCTTCCTGTTACTCTAATTGCTGCCTGGACCTCTGAGCCAGGGATCAGCCTAGGGATGGCTTCAGCACATGTGTGTCTGTGCGTGTGCACGTGCACGGAGAGGGTTGGTCTCATTAGGTTGATTGACAGCTCCCTCCTTTCACTGCGCTCTCCCTCCGTTCTGCGAACACACACCCGGAACGCCGTCGGCCCAGAGGAAGTGCCACATAATTGGGTTTCCTTTCCAGGACGACGGACACGCTGGTGGATCGGATCGGAGCCCGGCGCCGTCTCCAGTCTCTCCTCCTCCGGTTCCATCCCATCATCAGGCGACCGTCCCCCCACCCCGTTAAATGTTCTCCCCCTCTTTCATTTCCAGCCTGAATGTATATTTGATCAGCTGAAATGAAACTTTATTGATCCGAGCAGGAATTTTTAAGGACGGAACCGGGAGCAGCGGCTGGAGCGAGGAGGCTCCGCTCTTCCCGTCCTGACGCAATCCCTGAGGAATGTTCACGTCTCCTCACGCCGCCTCACATTGTCTGTGTGCGTGTGCACGTGTGGGCGTGCACGTGTGCACGTGTGTTTGAGCCTCTCGGCTGTGCCCCTCCTCCTCACCCCGACCACCGGAATGTTCCTCAGATGTTCTCCTTCTCCTTGTTTCGTGTTGAGCATCCAGATGTTGCATCACTGCAGGTGGCAAACTGCTGCTGAAGCTCCAGAAAACTCGAATCCCCGTTTTTAAAAACCCAGGAGCCGGTCCAGGGAGGTCCAGAGGAGAGCTCAGGAACCCGATCACCTGGAGGACCACCTGGAGGATCACCTGGAACATCACCTAGAGGATCACCTGGAGGACCACCTAGAGGATCACCTGGAGGATCACCTGGAGGACCACCTGGAGGATCACCTGGAGGATCACCTGGAGGACCACCTGGAGGACCACCTGGAGGACCACCTGGAGGATCACCTGGAGGATCACCTGGAGGAACAACTGGAGGACCACCTGGAGGATCACCTGGAGGACCACCTGGAGGACCACCTGGAGGATCACCTGGAGGACCACCTGGAGGACCACCTGGAGGATCACCTGGAGGACCACCTAGAGGACTACCTGGAGGATCACCTGGAGGATCACCTGGAGGATCACCTGGAGGACCACCTAGAGGACCACCTAGAGGACCACCTGGAGGACCACCTGGAGCATCACCCGGAGGAACAACTGGAGGACCACCTGGAGGACCACCTGGAGGTCCACCTGGAGGCACCGACCCGACCGGAGCGTCAGTTATGGCTCCAACACGACCGTAACTGGACGGCTGAGGTGCACGTAAAGGCGTGAAGATCACCTGGAGTCAGGTGATCTTCACCTGAGGCCGTGAGGACCTGCCTACCGCCCCCTAGTGGTGAGGAGGAGCAGGTCCTCCTGGTGAGGAGGAGCAGGTCCTCCTCACGCCTAAACATGCTCGGTCAGCGGGTCAGTGAGTGGTGGTTCTGCTCTGCTGAGGACGACCAGTTTATTCTAGCGTCTAATATCAACGACCCCCTGGCACAGGTGGACCAAGAACACACACCTCCACAGCAACACACACACCTCCACAGCAACACACACACCTCCACAGCAACACACACACCTCCACAGCAACACACACACCTCCACAGCAACACACACACCTCCACAGCAACACACACACCTCCACAGCAACACACACACCTCCACAGCAACACGTGTGTGTGTTTGGGTGGCCGTTCTGGCGGCTACGCTAACTTTAGAACCCAGTGAGAAGCTGACGAGATGATGTAAAGAAAGAAGATATGAACATTTATCAGACACAAAAAATAACATTTAATGTTCCGTAAAGATTCACACAGTAAATAACCAGCCAATAATAGAACATCGCCCCCAGATATAGATTCTGAGAGGGAGTACGTGAGTAGAGGCCTGCAAAAGGCCAACAGGCATCTGAATCATTTAATCTAACTTCAGGAGGAGAAAGGGCACACACACACACACACACACACACACACACAGACACACACACGCACACACACACACACACACACACGCCATAAATTCCAACCTGTAACTCTCATTTTCTCCGCAGCTTCTCTGTTGAAACTGTAGCTGTGCATCATGTTATGTGAGGAAATTTGTGTCTTTCAGCAGTTCAGTGTGTGTGTGTGTGTGTGTGTGTGTGTGTGTGTGTGCGTGTGTGTGCGTGTGCGTATAAAGTATAAAAAGGATAAATCGACAGACCTCCTGACCTCATTGAAGCAGGGGTGTGATGTCAGAACAGGAGTGTCTGTTCCAGCAGGATGATCAACATTAAACCGTCACGCCCGTTGCCATGGTGACGGAATGATTTATGTTTGGGCGCAGACTCACCCAGCAGTCACGGGCCTGTTGTTCTCTCTGCTGCCTGCAGGTGGAGCTGTCTGACAGCACCTCCCACACCATCACCGACGCCTACGCTGGGAAGGAGTACATCATCCAGGTAACGGCGCCGCCCTCGGCCGGAGGTCACATGACATCCTCTCGCCTCCTGACCAGAGTCGCTTTCTTGACAGGTGGCTGCGAAGGACACGGAGATCGGAACCTGGAGCGACTGGAGCGTGGCGGTCCACGCCACGCCCTGGATCGAAGACCCGCTGCCCATCACCTCCACCACGGAGGTGGACTTCTCCACCGGTGAGTTTCTGCCTCAGCGTTATTGGAGGACGTGACGAACGTTCCGAACATGTTCTGCAGCTCCGGTGCGATTTCAGCCGATCGATATTTGATATTGATAAAACTCAGCTGAAAGAATCTTTAAGTTTCTTCCTTCCTGGGCGCAGACGGTCAAAGACTGACGCCTGCTGGCCGCCGTCGGTACTGCAGGTCGCCCCCGCGGCTCCCCAGTTGCTTCACACGGTTCCTCAGAGACGATCAGAGGATCGATACAAAAACCAGTTGGTTCTGATCCAATGGTTGCGTGGCCAGACCGACTGGTCTGAACCCGGTTTCCATCTGTTGCGCATCGATTCTTCTCCGATTAGAATCGATTCTGCGGAACTTTCCGGATGAAACGTCAGAGCTTTTTTTAGCTGAAAATATGTTTGTTTGTTCTGCAGAGACGAAGACGTCCCCCATCCCCTCCTCCAACGCCCCGCAGAAGGCCGACCCCCCAGTGGGCAGAGCTGCCAGGGTCCTCACGTTCTTCTCCCCCCTGCTGTTAGGAATGCTGCCGCTGTTCATGTGGTGAGCGCGCTCACACACACACACACACACACACACAATTATCTGCTTTTTCAGTCTGACCTTGTTTGTACAGCAGAACTTTTGCGTCGAACTGCTTCTTCTGTCTTAAAACAACCAGAAACTTTTCAGTAGTTGGATGTATTTTTTTTTTTTTTGTATTTATTTTATTTCTTCGTGACATAAAAAGCAGCAGAAGACCTTTATGAGATGATTAGATGTTTTATTTGGTTTCTGTCTCCTGCAGATTTACAGGATTTAGTCCTGAAGGGTTAGAGGAGGAAGAGGATGGAGATGAGGAGGAGGAGGAAGAGGATGGAGATGAGGAGGAGGAGGAAGAGGAGGAAGAGGATGGAGATGATGAGGAGGAGGAGGCGACTGGTCTTTTTTTCTATTTTGCACATGTTGGGAGGAGACAGTGCATCGACCATTTCTGTCCATCACATGTTCAAATACACCGCAATGACTTAAGTGAAATTGGACGATTAAAAAATGAGCTTTTTTAGATTAAAGGTGAAATTCTTCAGAGGAACTTTTGAAATCTTCATCATCATCATCATCATCGTCACCATCAACAGCAGGAGCCGCGACATCGCCATAAACGGTGTTGTGTCGCCCCCTGGTGGCCGCGAGGAGCAACTGCAGATTACTGTCGATTTGGAATCACCAAGAACCATCCTTTTTTATTGATCGATTTTTCCTTATGTTGACCACACAAACACACACATACATGCCCAGCATGTGTGTGTTTTTGTTACCGTAGCAACCCCATGCAGCTAAATCATCATGCCAAAGACTCGACGGTTTCACCCGCTTCAACAAACAAGCCTGTGTCGGCCTTTGTCCTGGGTTAAAAACCCACAGGTGTGTGTGTGTGTGTGTGTGTGTGTGTGTGTGTGTGTGTGTGTGTGTGTGTGTGTGTGTGTGTGTGTGTGCGCAGCTCCTGTTGACCTACACCAACCATTTGACAAAAAAGTGGCAAAGCTCCCCGAGGGACGGCGTGTTCCTGGACTAACGCCGTCGTCTGGCTTATTTAGACTCGTAGCTTTACTCTGCTCAGCGATGGATGAAAGGAAGCCGGATCGGAAAAGAATCAAAGAAAACGGGAGCGAATGTGAGACGGAACGCCAGACGTTTGGACCTGGGCTGTAAAACTATCTGCTCTCTGACGCCTTTTTGTCTTTTTGCAGTTTGCATTTCAATAGCCGAAATCAGCAGTTAAACATTACGTTATTCCGAGTATCGATGTCTTTTCTTGTACTTTTACTTTATGGACAATTAATAAACACACATATAGGACTTTAGTTTTTTTTGCAGACGTTCATTATGACTTAATTTCTGTTTGATCCTATTTTGTAAAACTATGATATGTAACTTTAACATTAAACAAAAGGTTTATTATTTAATAATAATGATAATAATAATGTATGTATTAGCAGTAGAATGTCGTAACCTGTACCTGGGGTCTTTTTTATAGATGTATATACAACGGCAGGTTTCAACCATTAAATGTGACCATTTCACAATGAAAAGGCTCCTTCACTGGGGGGGGGGGGGGGCAGAGGTCGGAGCAGAGCAGCTGTCTGTGCTGCGGTCAGTTGTGGCCGCCCCAGAGCTCCGCTCGGGGTGTCGGATTGACAAGAACTTTGGTGACTCTCTGAGCTCCCTGTGGAACACCGTTAAAAGCCCCCCCCCCCCCGCCGAACTGAGAGGCTTTTCCCGGGGTAGACGGTTGGGGCTGAGGCCCCTGGGGGGCCCTTAATGGCAACCATCCATGCAGAACCTCCAGCAGCGCTCCAAACCTGTCAGGAGGGACTCACACCTGCGGCCTCGGTCCTCGTCCATCGTCTCCTTGTCTTAATGTGGGACGTTTGCTGACTGGTGGCTCGGAGGGGGCGGAGCTACAAACCATCACTGTCACCTGACACCTGGCCCGGCGACCTCGAGGGGCTTTACAGACGCCCAGAGTCTGACGGGGAAGAGAACACACAGGTGATGAACACACACCAAACACACTCATGTCCTGCTGCTCCTGTGTTCGGCCGCCAGGGGCAGCAGAGCGCCGCTCCGCCTCTGTCCATGGTTCTGATCAGCTGATCTGGTCTATCACCATGGAAACAGCGAGGCGAAACACGAATTCTGTTTAGAGGTCTTATTTACAATTTATGGCTTCAATAACTTTATATCCTATTAATTTTAGAAGAGACGAGAGTGTATGGTGGATGATGTCACTATAAACTAAATAAAATTTAACAACAGACTTTTTTCCCCCTGTATCTTTATTAAATGTCTTGTATCGTTACGGAGTCCCCCTTTAAAGATATTAACATTCCTTTTTCTGAACGACCCTGTCGCTATAAGGAAATATTGTACATGTGTGGTGAATTTAAAGTTATTGCTTTAGGTTTGCATTTCAATCTTTATAAATTAGCCTAGCCTATCTGATTAAATTATCCGACATTTATAAACTTTAATCAAAATCATTGATTTTGTTCTGCCGTTTCGTGTTTTTTTTATTTGATAAACTCCACGTTCAATGTTTCAACAGTTGCTGCTGAAGAAAAACAGATCAAGTCTGATTAACTAGCCTTTTTAAGTTTTATTTCTTTTCACCCACTATGTTGAGTTAAGCTCTTTAAAGATAAAAGATTAAATTTAACGACTAAAGTGTTGAACGGACCCACCGACGGCAGGTTCCATCTGTGGCCACTTGGGGGCAGTCGAGCGCTGATGACGCTCTAAACCACTTTTCAGTAAAACCAAAGAAGAAGACGGAAACCAGGAATGAAATGGGGTAGGTCTCGTTTTCCTTCCAAAAAAGTATTTAAATGACATAAACGGTGTCAGTTGCTGTTTTTCCGCTGTCACCGAACATATAAATTCCAAAGCGATATTGTGTTCTCTTGAAAAAGTGCCGGTTTTCCGCGGCGCGGCTGCTAGCTGACAGGCTATTGTTAGCGGCAGTGATGCTGAGCAACACGCCGATGTCATTGAGAGGAAGATAAAGAGAGCATCAGCAGCACAAATCCTGATAATATGCATTAAAATCACGGCTTTCAGAGGCTTTCATTAAGTCTGACGATTATCCTCCCCGAGGACTGAAGAAGTCGAGGCAAATCAGGGTGAACAAGTTTGCTTTTTGTGATGAAATCCAACAACTGTCATGTCGGCTCTTCCGTCTGAAGCAGATGTGAGAAACGAGCAGCTGTCATTTGTTCGTTCCATCTGATGTTTTCGCTCTCATTTGTCTATTTAGTGTTTTGGAGTCTCTTTATTGTAAAATAAATTGTTTTGCCCAGAACAGGAAGCCAGTCAGTGCTGCCGAGCTTCCTCCTCCTGCCCCAGGCTCTGTGACCTCCGGTGACCTTTGCTGATGATTGTCCGTCTGTCACAATGCAAGGATTTTATTCCAAGTTAGACTCCTCTCCGTCCTCCTCCCCCCTGCTGGGTGGGCGGCGGGACGGCCCTCAGATCCCCCTCAGCCTCGCCGTGGAGGCGGAGAAAGCTCAGGCGCTCCTTCAGACGTTCAGCTCCGCCTCCCTCTTGGCGTCCGGAGGCCTCGGTGCCTTCTGCGTGGCGGCCGACCACGCCCTCCAGATGCCGGTCATCCAGAACCACCTGTGGCTGAGGGCCGCCCTGGACAACGCCACGCACGGCCTGGTGGGCCTGTGGTCATGGGCAGTGGTGATCGGGCTGAGGAAGAGGAGCGACCTGTACGAGGTGCTGCTGGCCGGCCTGCTGGCGTCCATCATCGACTTGGATCACTTCTACATGGCGGGATCCCTGTCGGTCAAGGTGAGAGGATCTCCGGTCTCTTGTCTGTTTGTAGCCAGTGCCTGGCTGTTCTGGACGTGTGCACTGACCATCTCGTGCGTCTTCCAGGCCGCCGTCTCCCTCCCCCAGCGCCCGCCTCTCCACTGCTCATCTCTCATTCCCGTCTTCTGTCTCACCCTCCGTTTCCTCATGTGGCTCGGGCGCCTCAAGGACGCCTGGTGCTCTCTGCCCTGGATGCTTTTCATCTCCATGGCGACGCACCACGTTCGGGACGCCGTGCGCCACGGCCTCTGGTTGTGTCCGTTTGGGAACACGGCGCCGCTGCCCTATTGGCTGTACGTCAGCACCACGGCAACGCTGCCTCACCTGTGTTCGGTGCTGATGTACCTGACAGGAACCAGAGACGTGATCTCTGCCAAGCACGGCGTGGCCATCGACGTTTAGGCAGAGTCGAGTCGAGACCGGATCACACGTCAGGAGGGTGGACGCTATTTATTTATAGACTTTTATTTATTGTCATGTGTAAACTGAAGGTTTGAATCCCGGCGCGGCCTGAATCCACACAGGAGTCGGCATTCCCAATCTCCTGGATTCATTTCTCAAAAGGTCACTTTTCACTGTGAAAGGCAGGAAGCTGCTTTTATTTTCACTGTCTCAAACAGGCAACGAACCCAGAACAGAGACGCCCTAAATCAGCCATATTAATTATTCATCATCTTCACTCCAGTAGAATAGAATTTTAATTTATGTTGATCATTGTTACATTTATTCTGTAATGTCCTATTTATTGTATGTTGATGATAAACTTGATGTGAAAGTGGTCTTACGTTATTGAGGGTTTCTTGAATGTAAATACTGTAACATTGTAGTGACACCCAAAGACCACCCGTGGGCGCTATTTCTCCACCAATGAGGTCACGTGACAGCGACGTTGCTTGGTCCAAGGATTTGAATGACGTCAGATGGACCTTGCTGCTGCTCCTGGTTAGACATTTGGACACGCGTGTTCCTTCCAAACCAGGACCGACATTTCAGGCAGCACAGATGGAGAAACATCTCAAATGTGGACCACCAACAGGTCATGTGATTTCACATGAAGATGTTGTCTGGACTCGAGTGTCAGATTAACTCGTGGGTGAAATAATGTTCTTTCAACAACAAAACCAGCTGAAAACAGGAGAGGAAAAACTTGTAAAAAAAAAGAGGATTTGGTCTATGTTTTGTCTGGCATCGTGCAAACTGAAGGTTATTATGGTTCTGGTAATACTTTCCATATTAAATCTATCTGAAAACCCACTAATGCCATCCATCTGCTCAGGATGCAGCACATATGTTTTATTATAATGAGTGATTAAGTGGTTGAGGGTAACCCTCTTATCTGATTACAACATGACGGAGAAATCAAATAATCGTGAAGAAAGTAGAGTGTTATTAAAAAGGGGAGAGTGATGTTCAAACATGTTTTTCAAAAAGGTTTTTTTAAAAAACCCAAGTAAATCTGTGGCCAGTTATTTATTTGGGCTGTAGGTGGCAGCAGAGAGCGACTGCAAAAACAAACGATTTACTGGCTTTTTAAAAACGGCGAAGAAGAATCCGAACCAGGAAGTGAATGTCAGCGCCGCTCGGATTTTGATCAGGTGAGGACAGAAGATGTCTATAAAGCACAAGATACACGAAACATCTTACGACTTTGAGACAAGCCAGTGTTGAAATAAAGTTCTTAAATTTACTGACGAGTCCAGTCGAACGGGACAACAGTTGGACCGAGCGGCAGCTGGAGAGAGATGCTAAACGATACTAGCGGTTAGCATGTGTGCGGAATTATTCTACATATTTAAGGTCAATGTAATGGGACAATAAGCACCCGCCGAATAAGAGTTTCAACTCTATCGTTTTACCTGCTATATTTGATATTTGAAACAAGTGTGTTGCAGCCTTGATTTGCTCTCAAACGCCTGCAGAGCTCGCTAAGCTGAGGCTGAGTGTTTAAGCCGCTTTGATACTTTGGTTGAGCATTAAAAGCATTAATTGTACGCTCACATTGATAACTACACAACAACCAAATCCAAACATGTCTAAATAATAGAGGATCACCTCGGTCCAAATGCAATCAAACAATCCTCAAATCTGGATTCTAGGCAGCAAGTCAGACCTTTGGAGGCTGAACTGTTCAATAATCCGCTCAGTTTGCTCTGATACAGGTTTGAGCAGTAATCTGAGAGATCCTGACTCTACCGATGTGATTTATGAATGGTCGATCTCTCTGATGGCAGAAGACGCCTGTTCGGACGGAGTAAAGCTCCATTTCCAGAGCGCGAGGGCGCCGGCTTCCATCTGAGCGGAAAGATCAGCCTGTCGGAAACCACCGTTATTATTGAGGCACTTTAGGTTCTGACCAAACGTTTCCCATCTCAGCTCCTGCAGACCTCCTGCTGTCAGCTGGTCTCCATCATGGCGAGCAGACGGGCTCTGAAGGCCGTTCTCATCGACCTGAGCGGAACTCTTCACGTGGAAGACACGGCTGTGCCTGGAGCGCAGGAGGCTCTCCGCAGGTGGCAACGCTTCCGCTTCCTCCTGCCACGGCGGCGTTGCTCAGCTCATTCTAACATCCTTCCCTCTTCTCCTGGCTCCAGGTTACGGCAGGCGTCTGTCGCCCTCAAGTTCGTGACCAACACGACCAAAGAGTGCAAGAGAGACTTAGTGGAGCGTCTGCGGCGCCTGGACTTCGACGTGCAGGTAGAACTTCCAACACAAACGTTCCCACCGACCAGCTCACGTGCACGTGAGGGGCGTGGCCACGCGGCGCTCCCCTCTCAATCCTCGGCTGATATCTGACGTGACGCCGCAGGAAAGAGAGATCTTCAGCTCACTGAGTGCTGCCAGGAGTTTGCTGGAGCAGCAACAGCAGCGGCCGCTGCTGCTGCTGGAGGAGAGCGCGCTGGAGGACTTCAGCGGTGGGTTCCAGGAACCATTGAACCATCCGTAGCTTGAAGGTGTTGCTCACCAGTCGGCTGTTCTGTGTGAAGGCGTGGACACGTCAGAACCAAACGCCGTGGTGGTGGGGCTCGCTCCGGATCGCTTCAACTATCAGACGCTCAACGAGGCCTTCAGGTGATCCACTGTTTGTTCCTCATTTAGATCCGGAGCGATCCTGCTCGGATCATTGACTCGGCTCAGTTCTGCTCGTGGGGCCCGGTGACGTCTGCTCCGAGCCTGAATTGTGTTTGATCCCAGACTGATCCTGGACGGCGCTCCTCTCATCGCCGTCCACAAGGGCCGCTACTACCGACGTAAGGACGGGTTGGCCCTGGGTCCCGGGCCCTTTGTGACGGGCCTGGAGTACGCTGCCGACTGCAGAGCCACAGTGGTGGGGAAGCCAGAGAAGACCTTCTTCACGCAGGTCAGGCCCAGTTTCCACCCGTGAAGATGAAAAGTTCCGCGAGTCACGAAGCTTCTGGCGTCTTCACGCAGGCTCTGTCTGACCTGGGCTGCAGCCCGTCGGAAGCCGTCATGATCGGAGACGTAAGGACACGTGAACCCGGAGCCTCCGGCTTTACTCGCCACCACCTCGGGGTCACTCTTCTCCCGTCTGCTTTGTTGCCGCAGGATGTCCGAGACGATGTGGGCGGGGCTCAGGATGCAGGAATGCTGGGAATTCTGGTCAGAACTGGTAAGAAGGCGGCTGTTTGGTGTGAATGTGTTAGCTGAACGTTAGCATCTCTGCGGCTGATGTCATTTCCTGTCAGTTTAAAAGGAGCCAAAGTTGTCGGTCATCTCCTTCCTGTTTGACTGGAACGCTGCAGCTTTCATGTGTTTGCTTTGAGCTCTCAGGTAAATACAGGAAAGGAGACGAGGCTAAAATCGCCCCCCCGCCCCACCTGACCTGCCCCAGCTTCCCTGAAGCTGTTGAACACATCCTGAAGAACCTGCTGTTGGTAGAGTGAGCCAGGTAAGTTGGTGAGTTTAACGAGGTTTAATAATGAGCGAAGCGCGTTGCGTTACGACGACGCTGCCGACTGGTACCGACTCTCCCACCACGCATATTTGTCCTTCAGGTTCCTGCACGAAGGTTTGCTGCGCGACATCACTTCCAGGAAGTCGGCAGTTGTCACGGACTCCAGCTGGACGGTTGCCACGTCGACGCCTCCTGGGGGGGGACAGAACGTGAGTGACGGATGGACAGAGGGGACAGGACGGCGAGGACGCGGGCAGACCTTCGTCACGTGACTCCAGGGCGTCAAAGATCTTGCGGATGGACCTCATGGCGGCCTCCTTACAGACCAGCCTGATGTCAGAGCCAGAGTAGCCCTCCGTCTCCTAGACAACAACATTTAATAGTCATTAAATAAAGTCTTTAAAAAACATTGTTGTAGATGATTAAAAGTCTAATAAAGTGATGAATGAGTGAAGCTGGACCTCTGCCAGGGCCTCATAGTCCAGCTGGGTTTGGAGCTCCAGCCCCCCTGTGGAGCTCCGTGGAGGCAGCCAGTGAGAGATCATGGTGCAGCGAGCGCTCCAGGACGGGAGCCCCACCAGGATCCTCTTCTCCAGCCTCCTCAGCACAGCCTGGTCCAGCTCCCTGATCATCATGGTTGTTACATCAATGAATCCAATCAATCAATCAATCATCAGTGTGTTGTGATGTATAAAAGAATCTGTCAGCTGTAATAACATTAACGACACCTGCCGCCAACAACGGTCTCAGGTCTCTTCTCCAGCATCTCCGACACGTCGCTCAGCTCAGGAGAAGCTTCCTCAGTCAGTGTCCATCCGTCCGTCCGTCCGTCAGTAATAGTCAGGGGGGGGGGGGTGAGGACCCCCCCCAGTCAGGCGTCCTGGCTCCCCCTTGCCGTAGCATTGTGTCAAGGCTGGAAGGACCAGACCGGGATTTGAACCCTGCTCTCCCAAACCAACGCCACTCGTCTGAACCACTGATCTATCCAGCTGACAGCAGCTCACAGGTGGAACATCAGATTTATGTCACCACCTGGTCTCAGTGACAAGTGTGGGTCTATTTAGATGTATTTATTTATCATTTGATGTTCATTCATGTCAGTAATTGCTCCAGGTGTGTGCGTGTGCGTGCGTGTGTGTGCGTGTGTGTGTGCATGTTGTCGCGGAATTTTTAGCCGTTTGGAGAAGAAAAACTATTAATCTAAGTTACTGCGTAGGAGATGTTTTAATCCAGTCAGTCGGTCAGGATACACACACGGAAGCATGCGGAGAGATCTCTGCTCAATGTGCACAGTTCTGATCGTATATAGTTGAAGGCCCTGAGGTGCACACGTCTTCACAGCAGGTGTTGCGGCTGGCGCAAGAAGTTGAATGACTGAGGATGCCCCCCCCCCCCCCTGAGGATGCCCCCCCTCAGTCCTTTGACGCTGGTCTTCCTTCAACCTTTGTTTCCATGTAAATGAATGAGGAACCAAATGGACTCCGTCTGCTCTCCCAGTCTCCATCACACCCTTCCTTTTGTTCTCAATTTACATTCCACAATCAAATTCCATTTCAGTGTGCGTGCATGTGTGTGTGCGTGCATGTGTGTGTGCGTGCGTGTGTGTGCGTGTGTGTGTGTTACCAGGGCAGGTTGGAGGCAGCCAGCACAAACACCAGCTGCTCTGAACTCTTCAGTCCGTCCATCTGAACCAGCAGCTCCGCCTTCATCCTGCGACTCCCCTCATGTTCTCTGAAACATCAGAAGGTTTGTTCTGTCCCCTCAAACGGTCGTCATAGCAACAGCCCTCAACAGTTTCAGCAACACATCTGCCCCTGGGACAAAGGTCACGCTTCAGACATGAGCTCACCCCCCACCGCTCCCTCTGTGGCCCATCAGGGACTCCAGCTCATCCAGGAAGATGGTGGACGGAGCGTGGTACCGGGCCAGCTCAAACAGAACCTGCACACACACAACGGGTCGGGTTGAGGCTCCGCGTGAAGGCCCGGGCCCGGGTGAGGGTGAGGGTGAGGGGGCGACACCCACCCGGACCAGTTTCTCTGAGTCTCCTCTCCACTTGCTGGTGATGCTGGAGGCTGAGATGTTGAAGAAGGTGGTTCTGCACTCTGCAGCCACGGCCTTGGCCAGCAGCGTCTTCCCTGTTCCTGTTGGACGGTGGCGCCGGGGAGACAGAGGGACACGCTGAAGGGTGCAATAAAGCTGCTGCAGACACGAGCGGCTGAGGTCGGTGCAACCAGCAGAGCTGCAGCACCAGCCGGGAAGCTGCCGTTGAACTCTGAAGATCACCGACGTTCGCAACAAGCTGCTGAGCTTCTCTGAAGGAAAGAGTCTCACCTGGGGGGCCATAGAGCAGCAGAGCCTTCCAGGGGGACACGATTCCTGTGAACAGCTGTGGATACTGTCAGAGGAGATGCAGATCAGACACGGAGAACACGCGTGTGCACAGCAGCCTCACGCGCTGCAAAGATCACAAATTACTCTGAATTTGAGGGCAGTCAAATCTGCACATTGACCTTATTCCCCTCACAATGAATAATAATGGAGACGGAGCCGGGGGGGCAGCCACATCCGTCCTCATCTCACACTGGAAATGTCAGGAGGACGCAGACGAGCTGCTGTGGTGTCACCAGAGCGAGCACGTTCCACGCACGTGAGCGTGTGTCTGTCACCTGTAGCTCGGTGCAGAGGGCGAAGGCTGTGTCTTCTGTCCGTCTCTGGGTCACGTTATGCTACATATCGACTTCCTGTCAGGGAACCGGACTGATCGCACCTCCCGCTCTGCCTCTTGAGAGGAGACGCTTTCACAATCGAAGCTGAAATGGCAGCAGGTCCAGGCAGCAACGCACCTTAATGGGGTAGACGACCGCCTCTTTCACTAATTTCTTGGCCTCTTCCAGGCCGATGATGTTGTCCCACTGCACGCTCAGGTCATCCATGTAGATGTCCTGTTGGGGGGGGGGGGGGGGGGGATGACACGCTGATGGACTCGTGCTTATGTTGAAAAGTGTCCTTTAAAATCAAACATTTCACACAGGAAACGGAAGCGAACAGAGGTCAGACATAAGGAGCTCTGCTGCCCCCTGGTGGACACTCGCAGCTCCTGCGTCTGCTTCGACTTCAGAGTGTGTGTGTGTGTGTGCGCGTGTGTGTGTGTTACCCTGCTGATGACTGCAGCCAGTTCACTCATCTCACTGCTTGTTCCACAGAAGCCACTCAGAGGTTTCAGCAGTCGTTCCTTAAACACATCACAAGAGCTTTAACCAGCATCAGGATGCTTTTCTCATCTCTTTGGCAGCTTCGTGTCTCGTCACAAATCGTTGCTGCATGTTTGTTTCTCAGAGGCATCGTGTGTTCAGATGTGTGTCTGTTGGTACCGTGTGATCAGAGCTGCCAGCTCTTCCTCCGAAGGTTCTGCCTTTTCCCTCCGTCCTCGGGCCCTGAAGCAGCTTTAACAACAGTTCCAAAGGTTGAATCATCTCATCCCGATTGTTCTGGTTAAAACGTGTAAAAGTGGGAATTACGTGGAAATTTCCTGTTGGCAGCTGATCCGCAGCTGCACCTGTGATGGAGGAAATGTTGAGTCCAAAGTCTGAAGAGTCGGGATGAGCAGAGGAACTCTCCTCCTGGAAGACAAGAGCCCATCGTCATGACAACAGATTTGTCTGGACCATAGTGTGTGTGTGTGTGTGTGTCTACAGGTGTGGGGGAGTCGGTGGTCCTGGTTCTGGTCCTGGTTCCACACTGGCGTCTCTGGTGGCAGCTGATGGTGGGGAGGCGTCTGTCAGCTGATTTCGGACCCCTGCGGGACAGAGGTCACATGATCCAACAGCGTTCTGACATTAGACAGGAGGACGTTGTGAGGTTGGACTGAGAGAAAAAGAGTTTCTCTGAAAACATGGTGATGTGTGAAGGTCAGCAGGAGAGAAGAACCCTCACCTCTTCTGGGGAACACCTGCTGTCCTGCTTTCACCTGCAGACCAAACACTCATCAGCTGTGTCCAACCTCACCTCCGGTCTCCAGGCTGCAGCACGTGGAGCTGCCGAGTGTTTTGATACCTGCTGTCACTTTACGGACGACTTTGGGAAACTTGTGGAACTTGATGTAGTGATAACTCTCAAACTCCAGCAGCATCATCTCCAGGTCCACGTTGTCACACACCTCAAACTTCCTCACTTCACCTCTCGTCTCCCGGTCCAAGGCTGCTGCCGTGGCAACGTAGCTGAAGACACAGAGATGGCAACAATAAAGGCCGACAGCCTGAGGGAACAAACCGATTTAGCTGTGGAACGTCAAGATGTTCAAGATAAAACCCCAGGCGTCGTCCAACCTGAGCTGTTCTGTCAGTGTTCTCCTCAGTCATTCAGATCTCAACATCTTAAAGTCCTGTGTGATCAGGTGCTTTCATACTGACCCTTGACCCAGCAGGTGCTCGTAAATGAGGACGAGGAGACTCTTCTTCCTCATCTCAGCCTTCATCTCATCCTAGAAAACAGCAGCAAAGAGCCGTCACCGAAAACACGGCAGCTGCGCTTTGCTCAGAAATGGAGTTCAATAAGACATTACAGACGTCGGAAATCAACAGATTGTGAAGTGAGTTCAAGGGTTGTGCACTAAAGTCCCTTTTGACTGTGTATGAAACAGTCAGCACCTCCACAATGTTCCGCTAGAGGGCGACAAGCTGCCAAATCAAGAAAGGCCAGCGCGTATCTAGGCAACAGGAGACGCTCGCTAATTGGAGCTCGAAACGAGGCTCGCTTGTGAAAATGAGCCAAATCTCGTCCTGAAACACGTGTAAAATAGGCTCGCAAACACATGCATGTGTGCTACATTGACGTATGTTATCGATGTTAGCCGCAAAGGTTAGCTTAGCCTCCGACATCGCTAAAGTTACAGTTTTCCGCATATTTGCTCGTTAAACATTATCAGCGACAACAACTATCACGCCATTTAATATTTTAAATCAAAGAACCTCTCACCGCCTCTCTAACTTGGTGCGCAACTTTCATACTTTGATAGGAAAATTCCATTTGGTGATATAAACGACAACCGTCACTTTCCTGCGAGTTTCGCCTGTTTCTCGTCCCGTTTGTCCCCTCCGGGCTGCCGTAGCGGCAGTGACGTATTGGGCCCGCCAAGAAATCGCTTTCAAGATGAGTCATTTTGCTTTAAATCGACTCTTTTTCTTCTGTTTTAAGGGGGAGAAAGCCAACTGTGTATGTTCAAACAAGAAAACGTAAAATATAAAATGCACGTGTAGATCTGAATGAATGAGCCAGTCAAAGTTTTCCTTGTTTTATTTGTGTGTATCTCCACAGTTTGACTTTTACAAATACAGAACCAACTTCTCACAGGTCGATGAGAATATTGAAGGTTTGATGGATTCAAGAGCATCTGATCATTTTCCTGATCACCAGGGAAAGTAAGTGTTGTACTTAGTGTCAATCATCTGGTTCAACCTTAAAATGCTGGTTGGGCTCAAGAAAAAGAATTCAACCCATTTCACGAACAGATTAACTTCAAATTGATTGTAAAACCAAATAAATTAATTCTCTGTGTGTAAGTGTGTTCATTCCTACAACAGCCGGGATATTAAACGCTTTAGATGATGAAGATGTGATAAAATAGTTCTTTATTTCACAGAACAGGAAAACAAAACAGCTTATGTGATCTCGTCGTACATTTGAAGCATAAAAACGATATTTACATCTGGGACTGGATGCCTGAGTCGTCTGAAGAACTAAAACCAACAGGATCCATCTGCCATCATACGTGCGGAGACGCTTTTCCACCCCTTTCAACTGAACTTTATTCAGAAAACAGCAACAAAAATAAATTATCTATATTTTCAACAGATTTTACAACTCCACAGATTAAAGTTGATGGTAAGGAACATTTTTCTAAAATGACAAAAATCTGTTTTGTGTCTTTCGAATAGAACTGAAAGCTTCAACGAGTCAGTCGGGGACAGATTTCTTGCTACACTATTCATCTTTTAGAAATTTCGAATCCAATTTGGGAGGCGTTTGGTGGGTCAAAAATCCCCCCTCTCAAATCACACGTGAGGATTAACGTTTGTTGAAGCAAAGACAAAATCAAAGTGACTGCAAGGAGAGACGAGAAGCAAAGATGAGGACAGATGTGGTGAACATGGATACAGTAATCGTACAGTAACACAGCTTCATATAACTGGCTAGGACACAAACACCAGGACGTTTCTCACATGTGGACCCGCAGCAACGGCAGATGGTGTATTCAGGGACCGCTCAGACGCCGGACATTTGACTTCTCTCAGGGATCAACCAGTGCCATCAAATTCTGGACAATGACCAAAAGTTTGTCATAAAGTTCTGATGAAAGCTCCCAGGTTCTGTGGGCTCCACACACCTGAGGAGGCTTCAGCAGAACCTTTTTTATCATAGTTACTGTCACAAAAGGGAGGAGCCACATCTGAGAAACTGTGACCAACAATAATTTTCATTGATAAACATCACTTATAACATGACGGGTACTTTTTAAATGTGGTATACAATAATAATATACAAAAAGCTTCAACAAGATCCATGCATAGTAGGTGGCTTGGACATCCAAACTGGAGGGTCTGGCTTTGAAGCACACTCTACAGTCTGATTAGAAGCTTTGGATTGACACATCAGAGCCAGGATGGCGCCCAGACTCTGGATCCGGGTTCGCAAGCGCAGCATCAGAGGCTAAACTACAGCTGCTGGAGGTATTCAGACCTGTACTGACCCAAACTGGCCGCTCCGACATTGTCTGTGCCGCCAAATCACATTAAAGGTTCAGTTCATCAAAAAACAAAGACAAACAGAAAAACGAACAGGTAAAATAAAAGTGACACATTCTATCAGAGATTTTGATGTTTGCTTCCTTTGGAATTGACTAAATTTGTCCCTGTTGATTAAAAGACAAAGATAGTGTGTAAAGGTAAATCCAGGTATGATGTCAGGAGTCCATCCCGGCCAGGGTGGGGGAGCTAGCATGCTAGCGTCAGGCTCATGTTGATGACGAGCGCTAAAATGGGGAAACAGCACAGAAACAGGACGCTTGGCTGAGGTTTAAAGACGGGAAACCCACAGGGAACATTTTAAAACTGACTTTTTAAGTCCTCTGATAGTCGTTCTTTAGCATTTAGCTGCACAGATGAGCTTTAGCACAAAATCTATGTCAAGATGCTGAAAAATCACCATGTAACCATCAAGATGAGGAGAACCACAAACTGCATCGACAAAGTGAAGCCACAGAGACGTTCCTGCTGGCAGGCTGCAGTAAGAAGTCTTCCCCTCCCAAAATGTCAGGTTATCAAGGTCAGAGAACTTTAAAATATCTGCTCATATTCAGCAGCTCCTGGATCTCTTCTGCTCAGACTCTGAGATGGAGTTCGTCTTATTGGAGACTGGCCTCATGTTTCCATCACGCTGTGTCTCCAGTGGGGACCGCTGGACGGTCAGAAGGTACTAAAGATAAGAAACAAGCTGACATGCAACATAAATGTGTAATAAAGCGTCCCGCCTGGACCTGATGCTCCACATCCTTCAGGACGCCATCAGAAGCTACTTGGAGGAGGAGGAGCTACTCGGAGGAGGAGGAGCTCCTCCACAGCACCTGAGCCGACTCAAAACATAAAATCCCAGAAGCATTTCCTCTGTCAGCAGCACTTCCTGTTCAAACGTTTAAAGCCAGGCCATCGCTCCTTCATGACAGCAGTGGCTCTGCTGATGTATTGTGGGTAGTGTAGTAACCGGTTTTCCCTTCTGTTGTTCCTGAATCCTGGATGGACTGATGTTCTGTGGGTGGGCCTGTGTCACAGACGGGGGCCGGATCCTGGGAGGAGCCCTACAACGGGCCGACGAGGAGAGAATGACCTGTGGGAGGAGAAGAAGAGCAGGAACCAATCAGGACACGGTGAAGTCAACGTGAGCCAACGTGCTGCTGCCATCCCATCCTCTGAGGGCCGTTTCGAGGGAACAGCATCAAGAATGCATCAGAAAATGAGAACGCTAAGAAGAGCCAGAGTGTGGTCTCACTTTAGATCGGCATGGACTTCATCTTCACCACAGAGGCCACTTCCTGCATGGTTACATGGTCGCGGCGCCTCTGCCGAAACCTGGAAAAACAGGCAGTCAGTCAGGGAGCCGCAGACCTGGACGAGGGGCAGCAGAGCGGCGGCACCTTACCACACGACAAAGATGAGGGAGAAGATGGTCACCAGGACGACCACGGAGAACAAAACCAGCACGATCACCAGACCCAGATTACTTTCATTATCCAGGTCGTCATCTGAGACGGAGAACAAAGACACTGATGGTGCCTGTGGTGAGGAGCTCCTTTTAAAGAAGGCTCCCACAGGCACTTATGAGGAGTAAACACACACACACACACACACACGCACACACTCACACACACACACATCTACAGCTGTGGAGGTTCAGCAGCTGTCAGCCTCCTTGTTCGTCTCGTTGCTACGGGAGACAGGACGACTGTAGTTGAACTCACAGTGTATCTTGGCCGTCGAGCTCCCGGGGTTGGGCTGGAAGGTGAAGACGTCGTGTTCCTCGGCGTCCTCTGTAGGCTGAGTGGTGGCGTGGACTGAAATGAGAAACCTTGGTAAACACCACGGCTGCTGGAGGTTCTCCGAGGGTGAACTTCCTGTCTGACCTTCCCAGGGCCGCACCAGCACCACCGGGCTCCAGTCGCTCCACTGGCTGTCGTTGTTGATATCATCGTGGGCTCGGACCTGGACCTGGTGAACGTGTCCAGCCAGAGCGTCGGAGATCACCTCCGAACACGCCGTGGATAAGAGCTGAGGGGCAAGAGAGTAAACGTGAAGGTGATCGACTCAACAACCACTGGAAAATCCCCCTTTCCTCAACTTTAAAGCAATTCATGGAAAGTGAGCTGAGGAGAAGTTCTTCATCACAGGGAGCTGAGCTGCTGCGCCTCATGTGACCACGAGGCCATCGGCACTGGACCAGACCCTGTTTACTGACCTCTGACCAGAACATGGAGCCCAGAGGCCTGTATCTGATGTGGAACAAGAGTGGGAAAGCGTGTTCCATCGGCCAGGACGAGGGAAAGTTCCAGGACACCATCAGCCTGGTGGAGAAACCCTCGATCTGCCTCACCGACACCGACTCCGGAGGGTCTGGTTTCACTGCAACGCCAGGAAAAGTTCACAGCTTAGACGGGTCCCTCAACTTCTCAGGCCAAAGACGTCAGGACGGCAGGATGAACTGCATTGACGTTGCAGTCTTCACAAGCTCTGGAATAAGACCTCCGCTCACCTCCAGACTCTTTGAAAGCTTAAAAATGGAACATTTTAATTCCCATTTCTTCTGTATCTGCTCATCTTTCACGACCTTAAAGACTCTTACACAGCTCGTGGAGCACGAAGCGGATGGTTGTGGTGCAGGAGCCCAGGCCGTTGGTCTCGGTGACCCTCAGCGTGTGGAGCGCCTGCCAGAACGCAGGGTGGTGGACCTCGCACTGCTTGCGGACGGCGTCCACGACGCACGGCTTCCAGTCCTCTTGACCACTGCAAGCACACGGTGAAGCTGCTGAGATGAGCTCCTACAGGCACCGGAACTCGCAGTGACCCGCTCTCACCGGAAGGAGGCGGTGTACTCGCCCGGCAGGAAGGTGTCCACCAAGTCCACCCAGGAGCAGCGGACGAGCATGTGATTGGGCACCTGACAGGAAATGCTGAGCAGCCCAGGGGGATCTGGGAAAGAGAGTAGGTCGCACTTAGTTTCAGGCCTGAGCGCCACTTTTATAAGAAGCTCACAGGACGTTCAGAAGAGCAAATGATGTAAACGTGAGGCTCGTTCTGAACTCAGAGTACTCGAGGAGACATGTGAGCTGTGAGCACGCCTTGTCCTCCAAAAGGAAGCCCAGTGAGGGAGCTGCTTCCTGTTGGGGACATTTGGAGGAAGCGGAGGGCTTTGTCAGTGTGGAGGCTGATAAGATGCACTTCCTCTGAGCACCAGGAGCACCGCTGGCCTGGAGTTTCTAACACTAAGCAGAGGAACTGCAGAGGAGGACACTCACGGCCCAGACGCAGCCTGACGGTGTGCAGCAGCCGCCCCCGACTGTCCCAGCAGCTGTAGTCGCCCTGCGCTGACAGCTCCACCTGCTGCAGGACTAACCTCCCATCTGAGGTCACCTGGTGCCACGGCAACGCTGAGCTGTTGTCCCGGAGCCAGGTGACAGGAGTCCTGCTCAGAAACACACACACACACGCAGTGGGACCCTGTAGGTCAAAGGTGATCTCTGGACGTGAAATTTGGTCATTTTTATAAACTCATGAAACTTTGAAACAGTCCTGAAATGTCCTCAGACACCAGTAAGTCTGCACTTCCTGTTGTTCACTTCTTACCAGGTCGACGATTTCCCACACGCCAACGTCACATTTGAGTCCAAGCGCCAGAACTGCAGTTCTGATACTGAAACACACACACACACACACACACACACACACACACACACACACACACACACACACACACACACACACACACACACACAGAGCCCATATTAAACAGTACCTGCACACACACTGGCTGTGTTGATGTGATTTAGGGCCCAGCGTTCCCAGTACAGTCAGGCTATCACAATAACATGACCATAAAAGGTGGCAGATCCTGCCGACGTTGAGCCGAGGAGACTTTGGCACGTGGTTCAAGCCTCTCTGAGTGTTATTGTTCCGTCCAAATGTATTATCATCATAATTAAAATGTTCGTCTGCAGACGTCAGGAACTGAGAGACGCCGATGATGGCAGCATGCAGGTGAACGTGGGAGAGCTTCTTTGGTCTTTGATTCATTTTTTGGTGTTGATTTTATGCTCATTTTCTTCATTTCTTCACTGATTTGAAGAGTCCAAACTAAACAAGCTTCAGCTCCTGGAACCCTGTGGAGGTCTCGGCCCTCTCGAATGTCAATAATCAAACAGAAGTGGGACCATTTTCCAGCCACACACAGAGCCAGCGCTCAAACATCTGCAGCTCGGACACCTCTGGCAGTGCTGCACAAACATCTCACCATCTGAATGGATCTATGAGGTGTGTTAGAACCTTCCCGGCCAAGCCAGACGTCTCTGGAGCAAATCATCCTGAAGCAGCTCTGAAGGTCTCATTGTTTGGGACAGGTGATAAAGATTCTGGTTACACTGGTATGAAATCTGTCTTCACGACCTGATGAAACGGAGCCCTGAAGCTTCCCTCGTCTCTGGAAGGAGCTGTAGGTCTCTACCTGGGCAAATATTTGCTCTTCTTTATGAGGTGATACTCTATCTGCAGCTCCTGCATGTTTGGCTTGGCTCGGAGACCTGCTGGCATCGATGGTCGACCTGGACTAAAGAAATAACCCCAGAGCGCCCGTGTGCACCAGCCTGCCTGTCAGTCCCAGTCTGGCTTTGGTCTTCCCAATACAAGCAGAGAACTCCATCAGAAATCATCTTCAAAGATGGATGAACCCTTCAGGCTGCAACAAACAAGTGAAGCAGGGAAAACAAGAAGATCTGTGCGGAGGGCCTCTGCTCTCGTTACACAACGACGGCGCCTGCGCTGCATCAACGTGACAAATGGAAGAGTGAAAGGAGGAGGAAGTCACAAAGCACCGGCAGCGGAAACCAGCTCCAGGTTCTCCCACAGCAGCGAGACCTTCAGCACATTTAGAACCGCAGGTCCCTCTGAGACCTCCTTAATGCTGAAACTAAAGCTCTCAAACTCGGTTTTCTCTTGTGTTGATTCCGAGGCTGTGAAACCAGAAGCAGCAGGAGGGACGTGAGCAGCGGAGCTCCATGTGGATTCTGAGGTCACGTTCAGCCTGAAGGAAGACCGAACAAGTCAGAGCAGAATGTTTTACTGTGGTCTTCATGCAGAACCATCAGCCCTCCGCAGGTAAAGCCGATATTCTGCTCATGCACGCGTCCAGACCGAGGGTCAAACTGCTCCTCTGCACTTATTAATGCCTGTTTTTACATTTGGTTTATCTGCTCTCTCTCTCTCTCTCTCACACACACACACACAGACACACACACCACTTTGTTTTATCTGGGGCGTCAGAGGAGTCTTGGCTGCTCTGAATGTGTGTATTCATGTTTTATTGGCAGTAAAGAACATTATTCCCCAAACCCACAGCGTTCCACTCATATCTGATTCTGCCTCTGGCAGAAGGTACCAGTCGTGCGTGTGCATGTTTGTGCACATACGCGGAGCCTGACATTCACACATATGTGTGTAGGAAGGTGAAAAGTTTCTCCTGAAATCACACCAACACAGAAACTGCCAGTTGGACTGGGTCTTTTTAAAACACTGAAAAAAGAGAAAGAGGCACAAAAAAGAAGCTGTTGAATTTGAGCGGGTTCAGAACAAACAACCACAGAGCCAAAACAATAAAAAGCAGGTTGGTGGAGGCTTAAGGAAAAAGTGGATTTTGTTGTTAAAAACCTGACAACTTATATTCTAAAGCTGTGCAAACAAAGACCCCGAAATGGAAGTCAGGAGCATGAGTGTGTGTGTGTGTGTGTGCATGTGTGTGGGTGAGTGTGTGTGGGTGTGTGTGTGTGTGTGTGTGTGTGTGTGCGTGTGTGTGTTACCTTCATCAGTCTGAATCTGAGCCTGACTGAGACGCAGCCACACAAACCAGATGACTGTCAGTAACGCAGGGCTGGACGGACGTTCGGGCATCTGCAAACACACAAATCAAAACTTGTCAGGCTGATTTTGGAGCATCTTCACACGCGTTGGAGGTCAGAGAGCAGCAGCCTGGCGCGTCACTACGGTCGAGGCTCAAAAAAAAAACACCGTTTCACAGAAATGTAAATGGAGTTGGAGCTTTTCAGCGTTTTTCCCAGAAGCCCAGGGGAGCTGCGAGTTGGTTCCAACCCAGCAGGACAGATTCGTCATCCTGATGGCAAACATAGGAGGCTTCACCCTGACTGTGCACACTGGAACAATAACGTGCACAGTGTGAGGTGAAGAGGGCCATCGATCAGCAGCAGCTCTGTTAACTTCAGTCCAAAGTTCATTAATAACACGTCTGACGGAGCTAAAATAGTGGAAAGCCTTCAGGGTTAGGGTTATGTCACGTTTAAGTCTCACTCAGAAAAATGGAAAATACAGTTACAACAGGGAACAAAGAACAATGGTGTTTTACTTAGATTGTATTTTTCTTTTCTTCTTTTTACATTTATGTAAAATGTGAAAAAGAAAAAGACACATTTATGTGAATCTTGAAAATGGTTGTGAGAAAACCAATAAATTGAAAGTGAGAAAGTGAGAAAAACAGAAAAGCTGCTTCAAAGGTGTCGCAGATGCAGAGAAATGCCCCAAATTAGATGAATGTTCTAAAAATAACACATGCACGGGCACAAACACACACACAGGACTTAAAGCTCACATCTCACACTTGTTCAGTGTGTCTGTGTGTGTGCGTGCGTGCACTCATCTCTGAGTCCCTTTCTCTTCACTCGTCTCCCGTATCACCTCCAGGAGATTAAGGTTGCCATGGATACACACTAGTTTATGAAATCCTGAAGTTCCTGACAGTGGTGTGATAGAGTGTGAAAAGGTTCCAGGAACCTTCAGCTGAACAGAGACCTTCTGGAGGTTCCTCAGGGAAGAACCCCTGCTCATCCTGGCGGCTTTGAACCATTTAAATGACTCTGATTCTCTGAGTCCCTCATCTGATGGTGGTCCTATCGGTCCTGGGATGTGTGGAATACCGGGCTCTTTATTAGGGGCCCCCTGCTGAGGCAGAACCTGACAGCTGCCTGCACGCTCGCACCAGCACATTTAAAGTCCCAGCCTTCCTGCAGACCCCTGTTCTTTAACAGTGGTTCAGAGGTGGAACCTAAAGGGGTGGTGGAGCACCTCCACAGAACGAGGTTCCACAGGAGGGTTCTGGGTTCCAGCGCCGACCAAGTGGACCTTGGTCGTCCCCTGGTGTCTTTACAGACCAGAACTACAGACCAGAACTACAGACCAGAACTGCGATACAATCAAGAAGCCTGAGAGGGTGTGTGAGAGCATCAGCATAAAATGATCTGTTGTGAGGAGAAAATTAACGATTCATGTTGAAAAGGAGCCAGAAAAGTGTTGGCAGCTCCACTGAGGTTTGGCCCTGGTCGTGTTCCCGAGAGTAAACATTCCGATCAGCGATCCCGGCCAGCAGGGGGCTGAACGTCGGAGCCTCAGAGGACTGATGACGGAACACACCTTCATCCCTCGGCTCTACTTTGGACAGGCGTGTAAATTCAAATGGAGCCGTTCGGAGCGCAGCAGCTCAGATTCCCACTTCTTTCCACAGGCTGTGTAACAACAGCCCCCCCACTCCCCTCAGCCCCCCACTCTGTGACTCAGCCCCCACCCAGCCCCCACCACTCTCCTCAGCCCCCACCACTCCCCTCAGCCCCCACCACTCCCCTCAGCCCCCCCACTCCCCTCAGCCCCCACCACTCCGCTCAGCCCCCCCCACTCTGTGACTCAGCCCCCCCCCCACTCTCCTCAGCCCCCCCACTCTGCTCAGCCCCCACCACTCGCCTTCACTGGGGAGGGAATGCATCCATGGATACCGTCACCACGCGTAGACACACGTGACCGTCTGAGATAAAACTGCAGCTACGCAGCAGCACAACCACGATCAGGGAGGGCGACATCACAGCAGGAGCACCTGAAAACCTCCGTTGTCCTGGCAACGCAGGTGGAGGACGCACAAGGTCCTGACAGGGGCCCGACAGGCCGAGGGCCGACAGGCTGAGAGCTCGACGGGCCGAGGGCTCGACAGGCCGAGAGCTCGACAGGCCGAGGGCCGACAGGCTGAGGGCTCGACAGGCTGAGGGCCGACGGGCTGAGAGCTCGACGGGCCGAGGGCTCGACGGGCCGAGGGCTCGACTCTCTTTGTGGCAGCACAATCCCTTATGGTGACTCATGACTGCACATTCACAGAGAGTCGGGGGGGGGGGGGCAGCAGACGCTGAAGACTCCAGGAGTTAATACTGTACAAACATCATCAAAGCCAGGAGAGTCTGTTCTCTGCACCCACACCCACACACACACACACACACATTTACTGCACTGACACAATAAATGACAACAGGATGTCCTGTTACTGAGGACAGTCATTAGTGTTTATGTCACAAATTAATGATTAACAAAGACTAATGTTTAAATTAACCCAGTGTGTGTGTGTGTGTGTGTGTGTGTGTGTGATCTTGCAGTGAGCCAACATCTCCAGGAGGCCAAACCCTGCTGGTCAAGGATAACAATGAGTGCTGGGTTTACCCAGGTAACCATGGCAACCACTTCACTCCCCGTCTCTGTGCCCTTCCTGGGCGATAACAACACTGCTGACTGATGTGGGCGTGTGGATATTTGTGAGTGTGTGTTTCTGTGTGTGTTTCTGTGTGTGTTTCTGTGTGTGTTTCTGTGTGTTTCTGTGTGTGTTTCGGTGTGTGTTTCTGTGTGTGTTTCTGTGTGTGTTTCTGTGTGTGTTTCTGTGTGTGTTTCTGTGTTTCTGTGTGTGTTTCTGTGTGTGTTTCTGTGTGTGTTTCTGTGTGTGTTTCTGAGTGCAGGAGGGTTCACTTGAGTCTAGGAAACGTGCACGTTCAGGCAAAACAAGGTCGTTGATGAAGCTCTTTCATTTCAGTCGCCTGAGACCAAAGTTCAGGGACGTTGTGAACAACATCCAAACGGACAATATTGACTGATTGCAACACCGTCAGTAGACTGAGAGGAGCAGAGCTGAGGGGGCGGAGCGGAGCTGAAGGGGCGGAGCAGAGCAGAGGGGGCGGAGCGGAGCTGAGGGGGCGGAGCGGAGCTGAAGGGGCGGAGCAGAGCAGAGGGGGCGGAGCAGAGCTGGGGGGGGCGGAGCAGAGCTGAGGGGGCGGAGCGGAGCTGAGGGGGCGGAGCAGAGCTGAGGGGGCGGAGCAGAGCTGAGGGGGCGGAGCTGAGGGGGCGGAGCTGAGCTGTTCCAGGCTCACAGCATCATCAACAGAGCTGTTCAGGTGAGATAGGTAGCAGAGGCCCCAGCAGAGGCCCCAGCAGAGGCCCCAGCAGGGGCCCCAGCAGGGGCCCCAACAGGGGCCCCAGCAGTGGCCCCAGCAGAGGCCCCAGCAGGGGCCCCAGCAGGGGCCCCAGCAGAGGCCCCAGCATGAAGGCCCCAGCAGGGGCCCCAGCAGTGGCCCCAGCAGGGGCCCCAGCAGGGGCCCCAGCAGGGGCCCCAGCAGAGGCCCCAGCATGAAGGCCCCAGCAGGGGCCCCAGCAGTGGCCCCAGCAGTGGCCCCAGCAGGGGCCCCAGCAGAGGCCCCAGCATGAAGGCCCCAGCAGGGGCCCCAGCAGGGGCCCCAGCAGAGGCCCCAGCATGAAGGCCCCAGCAGGGGCCCCAGCAGGGGCCCCAGCAGAGGCCCCAGCATGAAGGCCCCAGCAGGGGCCCCAGCAGTGGCCCCAGCAGTGGCCCCAGCAGAGGCCCCAGCATGAAGGCTGGACGCTGGACCGACCAACGTCCAGCACGAGAAAAACAGACGCTGCCACAAAGACTCACTCGAGCTGCTCGGACCACTTCCAACTCTGGACTGAGCCTAAACACACACGCTGTAATGGCTGCCATGTGTGTAAGATATCAGCCAAATCACAGAGCGTGTGTGTGCGTGTGTGAGCAGAGCAGAGAGTGTGTGTGTGTGTGTGTGTGAGCAGAGCAGAGTGTGTGTGTGTGTGTGTGAGCAGAGCAGAGCAGAGTGTGTGTGTGTGTGTGTGTGTGTGAGTAGAACGTGTATGTGTGTGTGTGAGTAGAACGTGTGTGTGCGTGTGTGTGTGTGTGTGTGTGTGTGTGTGTGTGGAGAGAGAGACAAGTTTTATTACTATTCACTATTAAGTGAAAACAGGGTTTGAATTCTTACTGAAAGATGAAGTTTAGCTGAGAGAAAAACTGTGTGTACGTGCGTCATTGACACAGGTATCACAAACCTGTGTGTGCACGCACATATGCACAGTGTATGTGTGTGTGTGTGTGTGTGTGTGAGAGAGAGTGTGTGTAGCATCTTGGCTTTAGCTCTACAACACTGGAATTTCCTCCAGCTCCTCCACCAGGGTAAGATGTCAACCAGATGCCAGCTATTCACACACACACACACACACACACACACACACACGCACACACACACACACACACACACACACACACACACACACACACACACACACTCTTAAATGAAGACCACAGCTCGCCTCACAAACAAATTTGTAAGAAAACCTCAGCTGTAAACAGACACACAGGCATGAGCACAGGGCCGAGGGCTAAAATAAGACGCTGTCACACATGTCGGTGACTTCACAGACGTTTGTCTGTTTACGTGATTCTCGCTGGTCCATCGACAACACAAGAGGAAAGTCTGTTGGGTAACAGCAACAGTGGCGCAGCCCCCTGCTGGCCGGCTGCAGTATGGCACGACTGGAACGACGAGCTACGCTAACACCGTCAACATTAAAGGGACCGTTGTCTTCAGGCAGCCAAAGTCCCACAGACGAGCTACGAAGCACCAGATAATTAGCATTACTCCCAACAATATGGTGGACATGAACACTTAAAAACCCTTTTGCTTCACTCTCAGTGAAACCAGCAGCAGTCCATAAACATGATTTTTCCAGTAATCCACTTCTACTTCCGTCACTAATAGCATTAGTCCAGAAAGCCTGTGGCTCTCATTAAATGTGATCAATGAAACAATTAAAGAACTTTCTCAAACCAAAGTGACATCATCATATCCCGGGTGAAGTCCGAGTCCCCCGATGCTACTGCTAGTGTTAGCAGAGCGGCGACACTAGCAAGCGCGATGATTCAGGGCTTCGCTGGCGTGATTAGCAACAGAAGGGAAGAGGCTGGAGCTACGGCTGGATGTGATTGACGGGCAGAACCCAAGAAGCCTTCGGTCCGGTCGTGATCGCCGCCAATCAGGGAGGAATCCTTTGATTTCCCGAGCAGCCTGTGATTAGCTCCCTGCTGCAGCTGCAACCATGCAGCTTGTGGTCTGGGGTGGTGGTTTATTTGATGGATCCTTCTGAGATACCAAAAGAAGAACGCCACGGTATCATTTGTGGGCACTGGGCTCACCATTTTTCAACGATACTCAGCCAGAATTCTGCGTTTTTTCCATTTGTTTCACAACTATTGATGGTATTTTTGCATGTTTTCCACTGTTGCTCTGATTTCCTGGGAAACCACAATGGCCAGAAGATGACATGGGAGGCTCCGTCAGCTCCAGCTCCACGATGGTCCTGGAGCTCAGGGTGCTGCCGGAACCGGAGGGATGAGAGCGAGAGACTCTCCCGACATCCTGTTTTTGCCGCGAGGCTCAAAGCAGAATAAGGCGACACCGGGAACGTTCCCACAAACAAAAGAGGACATGATGTCACCGCTCATATTTAACGACGGCGCGGAGACATGCAGGCAGAGTCAGCTGGCAGAATCCTGAACCGCAGCACTTCATAACTGGGGCCCGGAACATTCCGTGGAGATAGTGTCCCGGAGAAGACTCCCGGTCTCGAGTGTGCCCACCAGCAGCCAGAGACAGGCTCTCTAAACACCCCCCACATGCTGACACCTCTGCTCTCCGTTAGCCTCACACACACACACACACACACACACACACACACACACACACACACACACACACACACACACACACACACACACACACACACACACACACACACGTCTGCAGCTACAGGACACATCATGTGACCATTCTCATGGGCTGTTGGTCTATTCAACTCTGACCAAGAGTTGACCTCTAACACTGACCTTTAACATGTGTGCAGAAGAAACACATAACGTTAAATCACTGTCACACACACACACACACACACACACACACATTTATGCACACACCATGTACTTTACAATACGTACACCCACACACACCCCCTGTTCATGAGAATGATGAGTCACACTGCTGGGAACTCCATACTTTCCCCATTACTACTGACTGGAGTAATGGGGAGGGGGGGTAAAGGGGGGAGAGAGGGGGTAAAAGGGGAGAGAGGGGGTGAGAGGCGTGGGAGGGGTGAGAGGGGGTAAAGGGGGAGAGAGGGGGTAAAAGGGGAGAGAGAGGGGGAGAGAAAGGAGAGATGGGGTAAAGGGGGGGCTAAAGGGGGGAGATATGGGGTAAAGGGGGGGCTAAAGGGGGGAGAGAGGGGGTAAAAGGGGGGTAAAAGGGGGGAGGGACAGCAGCAATTAACCTCAGTGGCTCTTCAGACGACCATAAAGTGCCTGTAAACCCTGAAACGCCGCCCTGCTGCAGGTGATGAAGACGAGCAGATCGACGTCTTCCTCCCGTTACACCGATCACACTCTCAAACAGGATGAACGGAAACGCTCGGCTCCACCTCCTGACGTCCCCCTGCCGCCTCGGCCACGCCGGGTCGGTACCGGACCGACCGCCGGCACGCTGAGAAAGTTCAGCCTCTGATCTGCTAAATTAGTGAATGTTTCCCTGTGTAGTCGGAGGCTGGTTGGTTGCTCTTTCTGTCCAAGCCTGGGATCCATCACGGGGTGATTTCTCCTGACAGAGATCCGGTTCTGTCTGGCCACGCTGGAGCCTCCAGATCTACAAACTAGCACCAGGTTCCCCAGCAGTCATCAGTGTGTGTGTGTGTGTGCGTGTGCGTGTGTGTGTGCGTGTGCGTGCTGTGAATGAACGTGGGTGTGTTGGTTCACAAACGCTCTCCACGCTGCTGCAAAGGTAACGCGCTCTGTCGTGCACGTTACCTTTGCAGCTTCCTCCTGCCAGACGCGTCTGCTGACTGATGCGCGTGCACGTGACCACGCCGATCAGGTTCAGTCACGTAGCCGACAGCTCAGGGAACTCATGAAATACTGCAGCTTCCCAGAAACCTTTGCCAACCCTTGCAGCCACGTGAGGAACACACAAAAGCTCAGAGGTCAGGAGGTCACCGACAGCTGTCACTGAACCTTCTTAAGTCTTCTACCGGTTTAGACTCTCTCATTATCCCGTAACCATGGCAGCGGCTGGCTCAGTTAGCAGCGGAGCTAATGCGTCTCCAGCCCACTCAAACCTACCACGAACGATCTGGAACATCTGCTCACACGGATCCAGTGTCTCAGCGTCCGGAACGGCAGCGTTCCTGGTTGGAAGTGAAGCTCTGCTCCGAGTTTCTCTTTCATTCCTCACCTGCAGCTGGACGTGAAAGCTAAGAACCCGGAGCTGTTTCAGCTCCTCAGAGCCGCAGCAGAACATCCAGCAGGCTGCAGGGTTCCTGAGAAGCTCCTCGCTTTCAGAAGAAGCCCTAAAACCTGAGATGCACCCACACACGCAGCCACACACACCTGAGAGGTAGTTTACTATAAAAGACCGAGGGTTTTATCTCGGAGCCTCTCTGGAATCGCCGCGCTCTCATTTGCTGCCAAATCTGATAGCATCAACATGCTCGATAGCAGCCGATTATCCTCCGTCAGCGGCGCTAACGCTGCATGAAGACAACAAACAGCAGAGATGAAGAGCTTCAACCACCGAGGGGAAGATGCTCCACACCAGCCACAGGCAAACAGACAGGAAGATCTTAGTTCTGCTGGATTCCAGCTAGATGACAGCATGTCGTCACCCCCCCCACACACACACACACACACACACACACTGGTCGCCCAGGAGAGCTTCATGTAATTCCAACAGACACATCTATCACTTATAAATGAGCAGCGCCGTAAAAATAACCTCCAGGAACGCAGCAACACACTGAGTACACACTGAGTACACACTGAGTACACACTGAGTACACACTCAGTACACACTCAGTACACACTCAGTACACACTCAGTACACACTGAGCACACACTCAGTACACACTGAGCACACACTGAGCACACACTGAGCACACACTGAGCACACACTGAGCACACACTCAGTACACACTGAGTACACACTGAGTACACACTTTCACTCAGTTGGATCAAAGATGGATCCAAACAAAAGCCGGACGCTCCAGCTCCCGTCCACCGCTGGGTTCTCCGACACGCAGAGGAGTGTTTGTGGTCTGCTCTGATCTCCACATTAGATTCTGGATTTATCTTTGTGTCTCTGCTCACTTGGACAAATCCAGGCTTGTTCCGATGCCTAACGAGGCCTCGCGTTGGATGGAAACGCCGTTTCGGTCTATTTTCACCTCCTAAATTCATCTCCAGCATCAGCAGTTGAGCAAAGCTGCAGCCAGAGTTCCTAAATAACACAATTCATTAAGCGGAGCGCATATTTAGAGTTTCGAGGTAGCGGCCCAGCTCAAAACAGGAAGTCATTAGTGCTTCGCTCTTACGCAACACTTACGGCTGCTCTGACCAACACGCAGAGACTGGAGGGCGTGGTGCGTTCAGGGACACGGCCCTAACTCTGAGGCGGGCCTGTGGATGGGAATATGATGGTGCCTTCAAGTGCTCACCCTCTTGGGGTTCTGATGATTTTTTTCCTTTCCGTGAAATAAAAGATGTGATGTTCCATTATTTTACCGTAGAATTATTACAAATGCGCTGTGATAATAACAGCGTTGTAATAATGAATTTTCCACTTGGCAGGTTTAAAATACACACAGTGCAAAATTAGGTGAAATAAATACCATAATAATGAGTTCTGCAGACCGGGACCAGGACACCAGCAGCACCCAGAGGTCCCAGAAGCAGAACTCAGGTCCCACGTTAGGGATCGCTCATTGAGTTAATGACACATTAACTAACGTTTTAAATGGGTTTTTCATGTTCTGTTTAAACTGACATGAAAACAAGCAGCTTCCCTCAGATGCTTCCTCCTCACCAGACTCCAGGAGGTGGGCGGCAGCAGAGGCCGGCGTGCACGTCAGGACCCCCGGACCCTCGGGGCCTCCAGCAGAGCCGGGAGGGGAACCAGGCTGCAGCAGCTTGGAAACCGCTCCAGTTTTCTTTAGGCTACTTTGGCAAGAAACCACTGGTGATTCTGGAGCTCCGTCGGCTGGAGCGTTTTCCCAGCACAGGCTCAGCTCGTGCCAGCGTTTAACGAGCGGCTCGCTGTTTTCACAGCTCGTTCAATCCGGCACAAGGTTTCCGTGAACCTGATCTCAGACCAGCCGCGGTCCAGGCAGCAACAGGCACGTGCGCACGTCGAGCTGATCGTTTTAAAGATCCAGCCGTGCCTGCGTGGAACCAGCCGCCATCTCGTCCGAGTTAAACTCACCATTCCACCTGAAGCCCGAGCAGAATGTTTTTCACCAATAAATCTTCAGCGCTCACACAAGCACCATCATTAAGGACGTGTGGTCACAGCCCGCGGCGGCGGCGGCGCCCTGGGGAAGCGCTCCGTAGCGCCGCCGAGCTACAGTCGATCTTATAGGCGACTGTTGCGGCGCCAGACGGCCATGACACCACGGTGAGAGACTTGCAGCCTGCTCTAAATAAGACGCTCCTCGATATGAACCAGATGCAGATTCTGGCACCAGCTCGCGTACGAAGGAGCAGGATTGGGTTTCGCGTTCTGACTGCGCAGCTCTGCACAACCTGATGATGGAACTGACGTAAAGACGGGAGAGACGGGTCAAACTCCAGCCCAGCAGAGCAGCAGAACCCCCCACCGAGGCCCCAAAAGCTGCCCTAATATCAAGAGAGAGCGGCCTGAGAGCTGGCAGGCGGCGCTGCTCTGGAACAGCTTTCTCTCTAATTTAAACTTGATTGCTGTGGGCTGAAATATGAGCGGAGAGGAGCGTATGGACCGTATGCTTCTGATTAGAGAGCAACGAGGGTCCTCCAACTGGAACGCGGTGCCTCTCTTTATGAAGTGAGCATGGAGGGGAAAGTCTGACAGGCCAAACAAAAAGGTTCTGATGGAACAATGAGGCAGAAGGAGCCCAAATCTGTCTCTGATTTGCTCCTTTTCAGGTTATTAATCATGAGTCTTAGACAATTTGGCTCCATATTGTTCTGCCAAAGATCTGTTTTCTCTGAACTAATGAGGCCCAAACGGGCCAGATACCATCTGTGGTGTAAATACCAGCAGCCTGGTGGACAGTCTGCAGAGCGTTCACCTGCATAAAGTCTAACAAACTCGCTTTTGTAACTTTTCAAAGCTCTTATTTAACGTTGCTTTTGCCAGCGCGCGTGTGACAGACTGCTGAGATCTTTAAAACAGGCCAAACGCCATCTCTTGGACTCGGCCGGTTCTGAAACCAGTCAAAACCAGAAGCACCTGTGGGTGGGGTACGATAGGGAGCGACTCCAGCATCAGGCCAGGAACACAGGTTTGGGTTACGCCAGTGGAGCGACGGTCAGGAGCTGGAACATTGAAGTGACTGTCAACAAACTCAGTGTGAACTCATCTCCTCCACCGCTCGTCTCCGGACGGCGCTCCGGACGGCGCTCCGGAACGCCGCTCTGTCGTCCCCTCCCGGAAGCAACAATCTCCCATCAACTATCGACGTGATGCCGAGGCAGCAGAATTCAGCAGAACTTCACATTTGCCATTTTAAATCTTTTTACAGCTGCTAAACAAGAGCGTCTTTTCTTTACATTGGGTCCATTTACTTTGTAAATGAGGTTTGTTCCCATCAGGAGCCGAAGGACTGGGAATGCCAACGTTCCTCGTTCCTGAACCCGTTTTGGCCGACTCGCTGTCATCAGAATTAGCCTGTCATCAATCACAGAAACGTTCCTTCTCAACTGTCTGGATCAACACGCCGAGGTCCTGACTCTGACCATCTGGTCACCCTCCCGACTGTCATCGTTAGCGTTCAGAGCCCGGGCGAAAGGTCCCGCGCGGCTAACGCGCCACAGCTTCTGGAACATTCGCCACTTTTATCAAGTCTTCTTGTGTAACGCCCCAGAAACCCAAGAAGCGCACAAAAACTTCACTGTATCGTCTGGTGACAGGATCTCTGGCGCAGGTTCAAACCCGGCGCTGACACGCAGCCGTGCACGACACACATGCGCCTGTTCAGCACGTCCCTTCGACACGACTTAACCTTGATTTTCCAACTGTTTCAAGCTCCAGAAGCATGACCTCTGACCCGCGCGCTGCACAAAAGAGAGGAGGACAATATGGAGAGTTGGCGAGCGACTTTCTCTGCTCGTCTCCTTCTGGTCCTACGCTGAGACGGCCCCGGGCTCCGACCCTCGGCCCCTTCTGTTTGCATTCCTGTTGAGCCTCATTTAGAGGCTCCATCCCTCCTCTGGCTGCAGGAATGCACATCTGTACTGAGACCCCATCTGTCTGGCTGTCTGCATATAGGTGTTTTTTGGTCACTAAATGAATGAATCCACATGTTCCTTGGTCCATTGATGGTGTTTATGACAGTATTAGATGTTATTAGGTGTTATGAGATGAGTCTTCTGAGGTCCAACAGCAAAACAAGTCAACAAGAGATTAAAAAGACACTGTAAACTGTTGGTAATGGCAAAGAAAACCAATGTCATTCACCCTAAGACACCTAATTTAATTTATTAACCGACAAATATTTGCTCGTGTGGTCCCCGCACTGAAACTGGGGAGGGGGGGGGGGTTGAAGATGTTTTTCCTGAAATTACCTGACACAAAGAAAGTACTGGAATCATGTTGGAAAATCATGACGCGGCTAAAAAGAACTGCAAGAGCAGATACTTTGTAAAATGTTAACGAGTGAGGCGCTACCAGGCTAATGAGGTATAAACAAGTTAAGCTAGCGGCGGGGCCAACTCTCCCTCCGCTCCCGCCTGTCCCGCACCGATCCCGGATCAACTTTTTCTAAGAACGCTCCCTTGTTATCGCCTCTACCGTAACTGAAGCTGATCAAACTCACCTTGGCAAATGTCCCCCGAGTCATACAGGCATTATTCTGTTGTCTCCGTCCATGGCCGGGACATCTGTCGAGTTGTACTTGGGCTCCCCGGAGAGACTTTAGACGGGCTAGCGGGGCAGGAGAGCACCAAAGTCGGACATAGAGGAGGGGAGGCGGAGGCGGGGAGAAGACAGGGTCGGGTCTATCATTGGCGGAGGCGGCTGTCAATCAGCGGCCTGGTGGGCGTGTCCTAACTGTTAAAGGATTATAAAGGCTGAGCCGCGCTCCCGATCCCGGGTCAGAGGAATGTAGAGTGGAAAAATCCGGGATACTTTAGGAAGGATACCTTTATTTAGGCCGCGAATGAGGACAGTAATTCAAGTCTTTGGTGAAACGTTGCTCTTTGTCATAGAGTACGTTACTATTATTAAAATTTTGGTCAAAACATTTTATTCTCGTGTACAATTGTTGAGTATCCAGCCTTAATTATTATTTTTTTTAAAAACATTTATTTAAGAAATTATCTTTGCTAGTATTGACAAGAAATACATTTCAAATGTGGCCCCACA
Organism: Takifugu ocellatus; assembly: GCA_027382335.1. Classification (NCBI taxonomy): domain Eukaryota; kingdom Metazoa; phylum Chordata; class Actinopteri; order Tetraodontiformes; family Tetraodontidae; genus Takifugu; species Takifugu ocellatus. Next base: position 740,792 of record JAPVLW010000017.1, on the reverse strand, counting down.
TCTCTGTGTTGGATAAAATAAGTGTTCTATTTTAGGTGTCATAAACAAAGTAAACACGTTGATATTCACTGCTCTCATGATGGCAGCGAGCTGCTTCACACACAGTAAATGGGATGGCAGGATCGTCTCATTATGGGTCAGCACACCTTTCCTTCATCATCAGGTGGAAAAACACCGACATCAGTAGAACAGATGAAAACTGATGGTGCAAATTCAGGGCGCAACTGAATTTAGTGCTGTTTGAAACATCTTTGGAAGAGAAAAATTTCCTGATATGATTTGTGCTTTAATAACTAATAACAGACAACAATAACCTGATTAACGAGATGAAAATCAACCTGAAGGCAAATATGAGTCACATTGTTATATTTACCCTAACTGAACAGCTTACATTAACCCTATAACGACTGAGCAGCAGGACGTATTAGAGAACAATAACTTTAAATGAAATCTAATCACAATTCAACAACAACAGGCTCATTTCTTATTCCACTCTGAACCCCTGCTGGGAGGAAAATCACCATTTAGCATCCAGGTTACAAAATAGTCACATTTCAACAAGTTGTTCAACATTATTCCCCAAACATGGATTCTGTTGTCGTTCATGGCCAGATTTCAAATCCTGGTAGTTTTATGTCATTAAAAAAAGTAAAGCAGAGATGTTTTAAATACCCGAGTATCTTCAGACATCTGACTGTAACATTACTGATGATTTTATTATCAACTCCCTCAATTCTCTGAATCCCCTTAATGATAATAAAGCATTAATAAAGTTATGAGTGGGTGGATGGATGGATGATGGATGGATGGATGGATGATGGATGGATGGATGGATGGATGGATGGATGGGTGGATGGATGGATGGATGATGGATGGATGGATGGATGATGGATGATGGAGGGGTGGATGATGGATGATGGAGGGATGGAGGGGTGGATGATGGAGGGATGGATGGATGATGATGATGGAGGGGTGGATGATGGAGGGATGGAGGATGATGGATGATGGAGGGGTGGATGATGGATGATGGAGGGATGGAGGGATGATGGATGATGATGATGGAGGATGATCACCCGTATCACAGTGTTGCTTCCATCTGCTGGTCATTCAGGCTCATTACACGCGGAGCTGTGACGTGGAGGATGTTTGTCACGTGTTCAACATTTTAAATCAATTATCTTCTTTATTATCTTGTTTAAGGCTCAGCGCGCACGACTGTGACTGATTCTATTTGCATTAGATGTCCAGAGAGCTGGTTTGAGTTATAAATTACGGGGCAATAATGATAATGTGATATTCCCAAACAGGAAGTGGGCAGGGGCATGTTTCATCACCAACAGCCCCGATCAGATACCACCGACCTCAGAGAGGGAGCAGTCATGAGGCCCAAGACTAGACCCTGTGGAGCACCACAACCCAGGGAGAGAGACCACAACTGGAAGTGGGAAACACAGCAGTTCCTTTCCTTTGTGTTCCAGATTAGCAGCATTACCCAGCATGCAACAGCACGACCAATCACAGTGGGTCTCACCTGCTGTGACTGACTGACATCATGACGGCAGCTGTTCTGCTTAGGGTGTGGATGTGGGACATTCAGCTGCAAAACACACTCTCACCACCTCACTGACTCCCCCCACCCCCCCCCCACACACACACACCCACACACACACACACACAGACACGCCCACACACACACACACTCTGCTGATGGTGCTGTCATCCCTGTACAGAATCACTGGCAGCAGTGGGTGTTGTTTCACTGACTCGGCAAACATACCACAGCTTTACTCACCTCCATCCCCTCCCTATTCCCTCCCCATTCCCCCCCCATTCCCCCCCCATTCCCTCCCCATTCCCCCCCCATTCCCTCCCCATTCCCTCCCCATTCCCAGCAGTTCTCTCCGGCTGCCTCAGAGCCGCTCCAACCTTCACTGGAGGAGGTGGAAAGTGAACTCTGTCTCCGTGTTGTTGCAGATTTCTAACCTGGTTCCTGAGCTCCGTGTGTGAAGCAAAGATGCCTCTGTGGATGTTGCTGCTGTGTGTTGCTGTCCAGTTGTGTTGTGCTGCTCAGCCTGTGGACGAAGTCATCACAACCAGTGAGTACTGGGAGAGGAGCTGGTGTCACTGGTCGTCCCAAACCCAAAGATGTGACTGATTATTGAGTTCTAGTAGTTAGAGTGAACTGTTGCTGCTCCACTCTGCTGTGTGTGTGTGTGTGTGTGTGTGGGTCTGTGTGTGTGTGTGTCTGTGTGTGTGTGTGTCTGTGAGGGTGTGTGTGTGGGTCTGTGTGCGTGTGTCTCTGTGTGTGTCTGTGTGGCTGTGTGTGTGGGTCTGTGTGTGGGTGTGTGTCTGTGTGTGTGTGTGTGAGTGTGTCTGTGTGTGGGTGTGTGTGTGGGTCTGTGTGTGTGTGTCTCTGTGTGTGTGTGTGGGTCTGTGTGTGTGTGTGTCTGTGTGTGTGTGTGGGTCTGTGTGTGTGTGTGTCTGTGTGTGTCTGTGTGTGGGTGTGTGTGTGGGTCTGTGTGTGTGGGTCTGTGTGCGTGCCCGTGTGTCTGTGTGAGTGTGTCTGTGTGTGTCTGTGTGTGGGTGTGGGTCTGTGTGTGTGTGTGTGTCTGTGTGTGTGTGTGTGGGGGTGTGTGTGTGGGTCTGTGTGTGTGTGTGTGTCTGTGTGTGGGTGTGTGTGAGTGTGTGTGTGTGTGTCTGTGTGGGTGTGTGTGTGGGTCTGTGTGTGTGTGTCTCTGTGTGTGTGTGTGTGTCTGTGTGGGTCTGTGTGTGTGGGTCTGTGTGTGTGTGTGTGTTTAGCTGGTCAGAATGAGTCAGGCTGTTTAAATAAGGAACATGGAAAGTTTGACATCTTTCAGGAATCTGAACTCAGCACCTTCTGTTTCACTCAGCTGATTCTTATTAACGAGCCTCAATTAGAGCTTTTGACCTGAAGGTGACCTGAGGTGACCTGAGGTGACCTGAGGTGACCTGAAGGTGACCTGAGGTGACCTGAGGTGACCTGAGGTGACCTGAAGGTGACCTGAAGGTGACCTGAGGTGACCTGAGGTGACCTGAGGTGACCTGAAGGTGACCTGAGGTGACCTGAAGGTGACCTGAGGTGACCTGAGGTGACCTGAGGTGACCTGAAGGTGACCTGAGGTGACCTGAGGGTGACCTGAGGTGACCTGAAGGTGACCTGAGGTGTGATGAGCGAGACGTTGCACCAGGTGTCAGGTGTTCCCACCGTGGTTGGACAACGGTCCTCACAGGACTCTGATGTCTCCAGAGAACGTTCCTCTTCTTGGCGACTGGATCCAGAGGAGCCCAGACTCGCCCGAGGTTCAGGAGGCGGCTCAACAAGCCGTGAAGATGTTCAACGCCAACTCCAAGAACAAGAGGGTGTTCAGGCTGGTGGCGGTGACGGCGGCCCAGAGCCAGGTGAGGCTCCGCCCCCTCACCTGCTCACAGCCAGGCAGCACCTGACCCCTCCGCTGCTCCACAGGTCACCAACAAGATCAACTTCAGGATCCAGGCCGTCCTGGGAAAGACCGCATGTCTGAAGGCTGAAGACCTGGACCTGAGCAGCTGCCCCGGGGTCAGGAAGGTGAGCGTCCTCCAGCCTCACCTGCAGCTCCTGAGGGATCTTTAACCACACTGTTTCTCTGCAGCAGCTCAGCTGCCGTTTCCAGGTGACCTTTGACCCCCGGAACCAGAAACATGAGCTGCAGGATCACCAGTGCAGAAAACTGAAGGAGGATTAACGTTGGAGTCGCTTGTTCACGAAACCAGACACTTTTCTGATGATTTCTTCAAAACTACATTTGATTTGATGATTTGTAACCTGAAATTCCAATAAAAGTCGTTTGGATCAAAGATCCTGATCATCTTCCCCTGATCTGGATTAAGAGTCCACATGGAACCATGTGACCCCAGGGTGACACACCTGTATCCCCCAGCACCTCTTCCATCAGTGAGGGAAGCAGAGAGGACACACGCCTGTGTTCCTGGTGCTGGTGATGCTACTGATGCTACTGATGCTACTGATGCTACTGTAGCTGCTACTGATGCTACTGATGCTACTGATGCTACTGATGCTACTGATGCTACTGATGCTACTGTAGCTGCTACTGATGCTACTGATGCTACTGATGCGACTGATGCTGCTGCTGCTGCTGCTGCTGCTGCTCTGCTACTGCTGCTACTGCTGCTGCTGCTGCTGCTGCTGCTGCTGCTGCTGCTGCTGCTCTGCTACTGCTGCTGCTGCTGCTGCTGCTGCTGCTGCTGCTGCTACTGATGCTGCTGCTGCTGCTGCTGCTGCTGCTGCTGCTGCTCTGCTACTGCTGCTGCTGCTACTGATGCTGCTGCTGCTGCTACTCTGCTGCTACTGATGCTGCTGCTGCTGCTGCTGCTACTGCTGCTACTGATGCTGCTGCTGCTGCTGCTGCTACTGCTGCTGCTACTGCTGCTGCTACTCTGCTGCTACTGATGCTGCTGCTGCTGCTGCTGCTACTGCTGCTGCTACTGCTGCTGCTGCTGCTGCTGCTACTGTAGCTGCTGCTGCTACTGCTGCTCTGCTGCTACTGATGCTGCTGCTGCTGCTGCTGCTGCTACTGTAGCTGCTACTGCTGCTGATGCTACTGATGCTACTGATGCTGCTGTAGCTGCTGCTGATGCTACTGATGCTACTGTAGATGCTACTGCTGCTGCTGCTGCTGCTGCTACTGATGCTGCTGCTGCTGCTACTGCTGCTACTAATCCCCAACACTCTTCCAGCTCTGGAGTTCCTTCTCACAACTATCAGCATTTTCCAGAGTTTGTAAAAAGGTGTCAGGAGGTTTGATCTTCATCATTGTGGAGGAGACGAGGAGCATTGACAATGATTTCACCGTATTTACAGCTACAGGAACAATTTTATTGTTTATTTGTCATCTGTCGAGTATAAAATAATCAAAGGCTTCATAAAAAGTTACAACTTATTAAAAGAGCGTTTAGTTGTAAACACTCGGGTTTGTGTGATTTAATACACTGCCCTCTTTCATATGAACAGCTGGGACAGAAATCTGATTTAAATCCTCCCTAAATTAGAAAAACAGTCTAATTGGAGTTCTTTGATGCGTCACAAACCTTTAAAATCCATTTTTCTGCAATTTCGACTCTGTGAATAGTTTGATGACGTTGGTCTCATGATGTCACACACTCGTCTCGATGTGAGGAGACATTTTACAGTTCAGCATGTGGGACAGGAGTCTGTGCTGGTGCTGATACCTGACACGTGCACAAACACACACACACACACACGCACACACAATCAGTGACTGGTCGGTGATTCCAAATGCAGCAGCGATATCTTTTAAACGTTCGGTTTCATACTGACTTTCCAAAAATCCTCTGAATCTCTCTGTTCTCCTCCTCCTGGAACCTCAGAAGAACCTCCTCCAGGATGGGGAGCTCCAGGTTCAGGTACTGGGCCACCTGATACATCAGCACGGGATGATCACCAAAATGTTTGAATTATTAAATGATAAAGTGAGTTTTTGTTGACTGTTATTATTTAACACGCAGAAATATAGCAACTGTACCACCTGACCCAGAGTCACCGGAATAACAGTTGATGTAAAAATAGGCCTTTTCCCCAGACAAAGAATGTGTTTTTTTGCCTAGCAACAAGGGAAATAGTTAATAAACAGCTAAATAATTTTAGGTGTCTTCAAATCATAAAAAATGAAATGGGCCGAGTATAATTTATCTAATCTAGTGTAATTAGATTATTGAATTGATGTGCACGTCAGCAGCTGAATGACGCCCTCTGG